>CM017194.1:34103785-34133785 GCA_004837865.1 Musa balbisiana
TGGCTATCTATCATGTAGGTAATAGACAAAAGTAAGGACACCTGAGCTTGGGCTGGTTTATGTACACATGTACAATTGTGTACATAGGGCAAAGCATGTATTATATAGGAATGATAATTTCAAGCTGTGAACTGTTGTTATGTTGTGCTAGTCGAAGAACGTTCATGTCATCCTTCTGATATTTTGTATCAGTGAGTTCCCTTTTTATCATGTTTTTATATCACACAACTTTGCACAAATGTTCATGCTCATTAAGTGCTAAGTATGTGATGGATGCTAGTTTTAGGGGGGTGTGTGTGTGTGTGTGTGTGTGAAGTTGCAGCAAACATATCTATAATAATTTGCTCAGGAAATAATCGCCTTTGCAATGGCCTACAAGCCTAAGCTAGTGCTGGAACATTAGGCTATCTGTTGCCTGATCTTGAATATTTGAAAACTATGCATGAAATTATGATTGATTTTTCCAAGACGTGTATAACAAAACAATATTGGTAATTTCAAAAATGATTTTCTTCAACTTGATAATTGAAAATATCACAATAATTAAGAGGGGAAACATCTTTAAATTGTGCACTCCTTATCCCCTTCAATAGGCATTTAACAATTTATAGTTTTTATCTCAACCATTTTACGATCAGGTATATATATTAAAATTGCCTACTTGTACAAATCTGCGCATCACTATTTTTTGTTTAAGATGTTCATAACTTCATATGATTTTGATGTGTTGGATGGGCATTGACTTTCTGAACTTTATGTTGATACCAAAGCTTCCCATTATTGGGATTGGGATGGTTGATTCAGGGATCCAGGATCAGGATTGGTAGGAATTGGTTGGCTCTAATGAACATAAAAAATAAAAATAGAAAATATAGGGGTGATTAGAAAAATTGTACCTTTGCTAAAAGTTAAGTTTTATGTAAATATTCTTAACAAAAGGATATATACAAAAGTTTTTTAAAGGTATATTTGACATCACAAGAAGTCTAGCTTCTTCTATGCACGAAAAAGAAAACAAGGTTTACAAATCTTTTGACCCTGACCTAAATCTACTAATGTAGGTCAAGATTGAGAATAGCCCACACTAACGAGGGTCAAAGAGTTACATTTTTTGTTTTTATATTATTAGCATCAATTTGACCTAGATACATGTTGATGCACATTGGGTGTAGTTTGGTACTTTATTGGTGGAACTGTGGAAGAACCTGCAGCCATATTAAATTCTTCTTTGGAGCTTAAATAAATATCACGTCCATGGTGTGTATGTGTGCCATACAGATTAAGTTCAAGGAAGAGATTGAAAATTCCGCTGCTTACATATGTTCACACTTGAGCAACATAAATAAATTTAAACTAAATTTTCGCTTGCAAAACACTGAGTAGCCATAAAATAAAAACAGAATGCAGTTACTTGTTAAATTCTTATGTTTAGCAATTAATAATCTTAGATTTTCAATGTTGGAGTTTGACACAACAAACTCCAATGACATTACAAATTCTTAATTTTAGCAATTATTAGGATTTGATTATCCATTGTGTGTTTATTTTGGAATATTAGTTAGCAACCTATTTCTCTAATGAAATAACATAAATTAGTAGCTTCTTGAAATTAGTGCAAATATGTATTATAACGTAGCTTATAAATTTCATAGAATCTGTAAATTTAAAGATAGTAGTAATTGCATGATTGAAGCAGCCTTAATGATTTCTTGCCGCATTTATATGATGCTTTTTCCAAACTTAGCTTTAATAAGTTATTTCTCTTGTTTCCTTAATATCTTTTTCTTTTAATTTGCCATGCAGATTCAATTCTTTGTCCTGATGTCCCAATTGCACTTCGGTTATCTAGCCATCTTCTGCTAGGTGTGGTGAGAATATATTCTAGGAAGGTGAACTATCTCTTCCATGATTGCAGTGAGGCTTTGCTCAAAATAAAACAAGCCTTCAGATCAGCAGCAGTAGATCTTCCCCCAGAAGAATCAACTGCTCCTTATCATTCAATAACCTTACCTGAAACTTTTCATCTCGATGATTTTGAGCTGCCTGATAATGGGTCTGTACTTGACATTGCTTTTAGTATGGCATATATGCACAGATCTAATTCTTTATTTATGATTATGATGATGGAGTTGTCAGCATGCTGTAATTGACATTTCTGGTCCTTTACGAGTTTGACTTATGTTTTGGCAGTGACTTTGTTGACCACCATGTCAGTACAAAAGAGCAGATTACACTTCAAGATACTGTTGGTGTCATGGAATTTTCATCTATGCAATTTGGATCTGATGGTCTGTTATCTAGTCATAACACTTAACACATCTGCAGTTTAATTTCATGCTTCTTGTTGCAAGTAGGTTGAACCTTATTTATTAAGTTTGTTATTACAGAAAGATTTGGCGATGGAATTGATTCTCAGATTGGCTTAGACATTGATGAAGTAAGTTCCACCACTTGTATTTATGCTTTGCACTTGTGCATATCATTATATTTTCAGTTTTTGCTGATGGAAACAATCAGCAATGCAATGAGTCTTATGTCTGTACTGTAAGGGTGCAAGAAGAATTTAGTTCTCATTAACAAATGCAAGATGTTTTTGTTATTGAACTTTTACCTTACTTTTGTATAAATTTTTATCCTAATTCCTCAATCTTGTTTTGGCTTGCTGTGTCTCTTACCTTACCTTTTTTGGTGCTAGAGATGGCTTTAACAAGTGGTCCTATGAGGGCCGCCTCATCAACTCCCATCATGGCTAGGTAAGTCATAGTGGGTATGCCATAAGGAGGTAGGGAAATTTATACTAGGAAAACCTACTCTCAAATGTGTCCAATAGCTAGTTGTTTCTATCATTCAACAAATTTGCCTGTGTGTCATTGGCCTCGGAAGTGTGTCCCATATGGACCCAAAGCTACTACCAAAGGCTGGTAAGACAGTTAAACCAAAACAAGTTTGAAAAATAGGAAATCAAAAAGATGTGAAATAAAACAAGTAGTATTAAAAAATTGATTTTCTTGAGTTAAAAAAATTAAGAACACATCAAATTCATAAAATCCACTAAATAATGTTAGGTTAATCTGTAATAGTAGATATGACAAGATTAGGAGTTCTGGAGTATGACACCCTCGATAAAGCTGGAAATCACAAATTGATGAAAATAAACTGCCCAGTTAATATCAGAGTTGTGCTTTTCTAGACATTTTTTTGCAAAATGGGTAAAACATGATGTTGCAACATCTTCAGATGCAAGCTCCTGGCTTATATTGAATGCTTAGCAATATGCAGTTGCTTTCTTACATCAGGACTCTGCAGGGTGCTATGATGTTTTGTGCAATCGCTTCTCATCTTTAGTCTCTATAAACATTGTTCCTTTATGTGCTTATGCATGCAATATACTATTGATTATTCTGCTGAAACATTTGGACACAGTGAAATGAAAGACATTTTTTATGATTATTCAAACATAAAGGCAAAACACTAGGTCAGCTTTAGTTTTTATTGTACCTATGATAGTGTAATGATGCTACTCTTAAATGTAGCCTTCCTGGTTATCTATGTCCACTGATACTCCAAAAAGTTTTTATAGATGGAGGGATATGAGGGAATTAAACTATTGACAAACTTAAGAAAATAACAATTTGTTTTACTTATAGCGTATGTTACCAAGTTGACCCTAACTAGTTGGGACTTTCGGCTTTGTAGTTGTTGTTGTTGTATAGTGTATGTTACCAAATTGCAGAAAGCTAATAAATTATGATCTATTCGACCTGCAAACTGACAGGGCAATCAAAGTTCCTGTGATGGAAATTCATTGTGATCCAAATTATTATTTAGAGGATAATTAAGTTAATGAAAGGCTGCACCAGGGAGCCCTGAAGAATGCAATTAACCTCTGATGTCTCTATATCTATCATGCACATTTTGAGTGTTGGCTTTTAACTAATTTATTTTCCTCTTCATTAGTTGCAGGACTTGTTCTTAGATAAGCATCCCTCACATGAGCATTCTTCAGTTGCAGGCTCAGACGAGTGGTAAACTTTCCTTTAACCCATGGGTTTTACATGTTTATCTGCATCCTCTATCTCTGCCTTTTCTATTTATCATCCATCAGTGACCATCATCCCTTAATGTTCACTTTGCTGAATGTTAATCAGGTTTTTCCTTTGAAGTTAATTTTGTCCTGGCTATAAAAAAAACCTAGCTTATGTTGTTTGATGGATTACTTTTCTTATCTTTGTGCAGCAATATTTTCAAGTAGGAATTTATGTATATAACAAAAGAATAAAAACACTATCAACGCATTCTTTCTCTCTCTGTGTTCGGTGGCTACAAACAGAATTAACCTTTCAATTAACATAAAAAAAAACTATCATGCTGGACCTGCAATTCTAGGCACTTAGTTTAGGTTGTAGAAATGGACCTTGTTGGTGTCCCAAGGGCGAGAGTGCTACTGCCAATGGCTTAATTTTGCACACTCTTGATTACATAAAGATATCATTACTTCAGAATTCCATCATCTAGACCTCCATCTGTGCCATTACCTCAATTATCCATTATCTAAACCTCCTTTACACCATTGAAACAGTTTGAAATCACCACCTTGCTAGTTGTAACCTGCCCTTAAGCCAATATAGATGCATCTCAAACCCATGTGCTGTTATGAGTAGTGAACAGCCTGTTATGATCAGCCTCTATCATTTGTTTGTTTGGTTGATAAAATGCTTGAAAGCCTCTAATATTTCCATTCTGGTATGCTATAGATTGCTTCAGAACTGTCATTTTGATAATAACAATTAGAGAACTTAGTTATACTACCCTTTTGGTTGACCCTTGCCCACAAACAAGTCTTCAAAATGCTTCATTATGATTTGAGTATCCTGTCATCTGGTTCTAAATTCGCTTCATTTTGATTTGATTCTTGATTTGATCCTGTCATTTTGATAATATTTCCATTCTAGCGAACTTAGTTTTAGAAGTTCTCATTTTATTCCTTCTTTAATATCCGAATTTGATGGTAAGGCAGCCTTATGGATATTTTTTAGGGGCTAAGCATAAATAATAGGCAATGATTCTTTATATTGGACAAAGTAGAGGGTTATGTACAAAAGCCCCTTGAAAATAAATTTATAGCAGAAACCTATGTTTGAGTCTCAAAAATAGAGGTGTGCGAGTGTCGAAAATAGACTCTCTATGAAGAAATAGAAGCAAGGTTGCGTACATTAAGCCTCCCAAATCCTGTATTGGCAAGAGTATCATGCACTAACCAACCTTTTATTGATGTTTTGCACGAATTGGCGATTACTTCTCATATTCGAAAGTCTCTTTCCAATTTCATTTTTAGCTATATTTGGTTTATTTATCAGTTGAGACAGTTTTTATGTTTTCTTCACTTCAGATGGTGGTGCTTGTAAAATGGCTGTCGTTGAGTTTTCATGTTATATCAATAGCTGATATTATCCATATAGCTTGGTTTTTCAGTCTGTCATTCAGTATGTCTGATTATGTTCCATTAATGTCTATATGCTTGTTTTAGCGGCATGCTTCAGGGTCAATCTTCATCTTCCATGCTTGTCACAGAGATGGGTATTGATAAAGACCAAGGAGGTTCTGTTAAAGGTACTAAGTTGAAATTCCAATGGACCTTTGTAAACTTTCTAATTATCATGATATATAATTGTTATAAATATTCAAATATTCAAATTATGGGGAAGAATGACATATCTTCTGATTGGCTAGGCTACAACATCCAGACTTCTAATCTCACTGAAGCATTTTCCCCCAACGATCATAATGTTGACCAAATTGGTCATAGTTCTATTGCTGATGTTCCAAATCTGGAATCAGCATATTGTGCTCATGCTCCACTTACTCCTGGATTGATGGGAGAGGCTATTTCAACCCCTATACCTGAAAGTCCTGCTCTGAGTCCCCACATAAAACATTCACCTTCATTTGGTGAAGAAGACTTGAAGACTGATGGTGGCCTCATACACATGTCAACGATGGAGCCTGAGTTAGCACATGTTCCACAAGTGGTATCCTCTCCTACAGTTTTGTTGGAAGAATCACAACAAATAGCTGGACCAGGTGAGCATTGTGAACAGGAGAGCACAGATGATTTTCAGATTAAATTTGTTGCAGAAAAAGCAAAAGATCTGTCATGTGAGGATCAGAACCTTGATAATGGAGAGAACACATTTCCTGATATATCTCAGATGGAGGGCTTGGTATCTTCCAGTTGTTCTTTAGAAGCATCTAATTCTGAAGTTCCTCAAGACAAGTCTCCAGTTGAGACTGGAGTTGTAACCGCAACTTCTGAAGCATCAACCGAAAATCTATTGGCACCTGCAGTGACCTCAGCTACCAAAATTAGTTCACTTGGGGTTGAAGCTCAGCCATCAAGTAATCAAGACCTTGAAGTAGTTGTTGACCCTTGCCCACAAACAAGTCTTCATTTGAGAGCTTCTAGTTCAGAATCAAATCAAGCGAACACACATTCTTTAGAGAAATTAGAACCAGTACAAGATGCTCTAGAAGCTTCTCTTGAAGATCTTTGTGTCCCTTCACAAATGCCAGTGAGAGAGAACGCACTGCATAGTATTGAATGTATCGAGAAGCAAGGTTTGTTTGTTTACTTGGCTCTCTTTTGTTTGCATTTTCCATAAATTGGGAAGTCTAAGCTGTTATGATTTTCATATATAGATTCTCATGTTTCTAGTGCTTCAGTCCATGTGCATAACATGTCAGGAACATATTTGACAGGATCTGTCCCTGTAGTTGGCAACACAAATGAGCTATCTGTTGACCTTTCTTCGAAAGATACTGAGTTGGATCGGTTGAACTGTTCTTCAAGTCCTGAAAAGATGCTTTTAGCTCCCACAAGTGATGTTGACCAGGCAAAAGAATTAAGTCAGCTAACTGTAGATAAGGGAGTTACCGAGTCTGATGGAAGCGTTGGCAGAATTTCCAGTCTCTCTGGTAGGAAACGCCACCTAACAGACAGTGCACTAGTTCTGCCAAATGGTAGTTCAGCCAAAATGTCTGGTAGAAAACCATTTAGAAGAAGCACAGAATCTATTCCTGATGATGATGATTTGTTAGCATCTATATTAGGTAAGAATTCTTTTGGCTTGAATGTTGTGTTCACTTTCTAAATTGATTACTTAAGTATTAATAAATTGTTTTCTTCTCATCTATTTGTATCCAAGATAACAATCTTGCATGTGAATATACTATAAATCCCTCATTTTTTACTTAATTATTTTGGTCATTCTTTCAGTTGGAAAGAGGACTCCACTCTTGAGGATTGGTCCCACTCCATCTCTGCCAAAAGCAACTTCTCTAAAACGGCCTAGAGCAACGCCCAGATTAGGCATGCTGAAGAAAGTGCTGTTGGATGATATTACAGTCTTACATGCTGAGTATGCATCTTTCTTTTTTATCTCCACATTTCAGTATTGTTGTTGTCCTTACCATTACAATTTGCTTCCATGATTGGAACCTTTTGTTTAAGCCATCAGGACATCACACCTTAAACCCCGTGTAAGTCTGAGAGATTTTGCAGCTAGTGTCATCTGGTTGAGTTCAACTTATCCTTAGAAGAAGGCTTGTGTTTTTCTTGATGTTCCCATACAAAGTAGGGGAACTACTGAGGGCAAGCCTTTCCTAGTTGAAATAAGGAAACTATCCTTAAAAGTTATCTTGTTTTTGAATATTTGAGTTCCTCATCTTTTTGGTTGTCACTATGAAAAATGTCACCCTATGCTCTTTTTGTTTTTTCTTTGGAGCTGCTACTTGTGTTGATGCAATGTGATGAAACTTTCTTTTGCCTATTATAGTGCAATTCGGCAACAGCTAATGCACACTGAAGATATACGACGCGTACGAAGGAAAGCACCCTGTACACATCCTGAAATTTGGATGATTCAGAAAAGTTCTGCAGAAGATGAAATTTTCATTGAACCTATTACTACTGGTCAGCTTTTTTTTTGGCTTATTGATTTATGTTATCTGTGACTTACGCACAACTTAAAAGTCATCATTTATTTGTTGGAGCAATTTCTTTATATACTTAAATTTGTTTGATGAATGCCAAGATATTTATGTGTATTTTTTTCCCTTTTTTCTAACACTATCAAACTTGGAATTTGGGTGCTCTAATTTACCTTTGTGGAGCATATAATAAATTCTATTTATTATAAAGGCATGTCCAAGGATGGTTTAAAAAGCTTGGAAAGTTGAATTGATAACTTTTGACATTAGTTCTACTGCAAGTTATTTGTGGGTGGACTACTCCAATCATAAAGTTTAGTAGAGCGATGTCTCAAGTTCATCTGGTTTAGCTAATTTTATTAGCTGAGATACAACCGTGTATATTTCTTTTTTCACCTAGTATTATAGGCACTCATCCACCTGTTTGTTGATGATTATTCACCATGTTGCTCTTTCAGTTTGTTGTCATCTGTTAATAGGTCCTTATGTGAATTAATTTTGTTATTTCTTGTTGCTTATTATCTCGAATCAGTTGGGGTTCTTTTTTGCACTTTGGTCTTACCCAAATGGAGTAATGGCAACCACAAAGTCCAATTATGAAGAGTGCTTCTCATCTCAGTTGTCATGACCCAGGCCTGATGGGCTAACTGGCCTATCAACTTCGTTTGGTTCAAACCATTAACCAAAATGCTTAAGCTAAAGTTGATAGTAGTACACTCATCAGACCCTTATAAGTCAATATTAATCTTGCCCACTTCCGATGTGGGACTAATCGGGGGTGTTACATCAGTTGTTTCATACCAAGCACTTCTAGGCTCAGTTGTTCATCGTTGTCAATTGCTTTTAGTCATTTTCATGTTAGGTAAGTTGAAGCATACCTAATTCATTTTAGGAAAAAAAAGAATATCATAAAATATTGAACTCTACATTTTTAAATGTAGAGAAGGTTGCATACGTTAGTCCTTCCCAACTCGCAACTCATGCATTTGGTTCATCCTTTTTATCAATTATGAAGTATTGACCTATTTGATCTTTCTAGTTTATTTTCGATGATGTTCTGCAGATTTCTTGTTTTTCTGATACCGAGTCGATGCTGTTGATTAACTCTGTGTCATCAGTTGTATTTGCAATCTTGTTTCATGTCTTTATAATCATGCCATCCTTCCATCGGTATGTAGGCTTGACACGTATATTCTACTTCCAGGTATGTCTGTGGAGCTGAGTGCCCTGCACTCTCGAGTATACGATTATGTAGCAGACCACCTCAATTCTTGTGCAGAGCTGTTGAAAGAATCCAACTATTCTAGAAGGTCAGGCATCATCAGGGAAGCTGATGAGAAAGAAACAGCTGATCCAACAGTGCCAAATAGCACTGGTTTTGGAAGACAGGAATCACCTGGTGTATCTGTGTCAACTGAAGTTGGGAGTAGCATGATTGCTTATAACAGTGATGCTCAAGAACATTTACAATCTCGAGATGGCCTACCTCAACTTGAGGCTTTAGGCAATAATACACCATGTACAGTGGTAACAACAGATATAAATGAACGGGAAAGAAATGATAAAGCTCCTGCTGATGGCTTAGCTACTGGTGAGAATGATCCTGAAGGTAGGTCAGTTGATAAGAAAATGCCTGCAGTTTTGGATAGTGATACCATGATCGATGTTGAAGTTGAATGTGCTGCTACAGATGCATCAGCCATGGAGGAGAGGGGTTCGGTGGATGTGGTAATTCCAAGTGACCCTCAAGATGTTTGTTTTGAAATAGAGAATGAATGTAGTCATTCGTTGGTCTCTACACTAGATAGCTGTTTACCTCAAGTTGATGAAAATTTGCCAGAAGGCAGATTAACTGTTATGCTGGATGTGAGTTCTTCCCAGGATATGATCCAGGAAGTTGGTGAACCAACTGACAAGGCTATGCAGGAAAAAGGCGGCCAACTTGGTAACAAAGTGGAGAATGAAGCTATTGCACACATAGTTATGGATAATAAAGAAGTTTCTATTCCCGATATTAGCTTTTCAGAAGGGTCTGAGATAGCTGGTGTATCCTCGCTCAAACCAAATAGTGACATCCAAAATATTCCTTCATTAGTGGGAGAAAATTCTTGTTTGCTGGAATTTAACCTTGCCGGCAGTGGAGAAAGCCCTGTGGACTTCAACACTGCAAAAGAGTGTAGTGTAAGTTCTTGACTTAGCTAATATTAAAAATTGTAGAAGTCATGAATTGTTTATATTTTTCCAGTTCTCAGTGAAAATATTTTTAGCTTCAATTCATATCTTGCAATGGGAATTCTGAAAGCTTCTTGAGATTGTGCAAACCTGTGGCATGCTTGAAGCCTGTCACATGTCCTGCAGTGGGTCTTCCTGTATGATTGAATAAATTTTTACACTATTGCTGCCAGTAACCATATATGCAAGTTGTAAGTGTTCTTTTGCTGCACCTGAATCTTATACTTCTATATATTGACATGTTTCCATTTGCAGGACTTTTGCAGTGCAATTGGTGGCAATGGTACAGGTATTCTTCTTATTTAATTTGCAGCACGTTTTCATACTCTCTTTTTTTTTTTAATTTTACTATGAAAAGGAAAATTGTGTTTCTGATGCATGACCTTCAAATGACTGCTTAAATTAAATATAAAAAGTTATTGCCATACACCATTCTATCATATAAAGGATAATCCCTAATTAATATAGCACATAACAGTTCCCCATATATTCTTGTGTCTTTTTGCTTTTTAAGTAGTGGGGGATAATCTGAAGCACTTCTACTGTCCCTAATGTCTAGAACAAAGTGAGAAAAGAAACCTGTAACCTCAGAATTTCTTGGTCCCATATTTTATCTTTTCTTGCTGTGATTAAGCTCATTAATCTCAGAATTTCTAACAAATCAGTTCTTAATTTTGAGAGATGATTGACCAAATAGGGCACAAAGGTAACTGTAACCTTCAATAGTTTCTCAGAAGAACAAAAATGCCATTATTCTTTTATGATAAAGTGGATTAGCTGTAGTAATATGTTTGTTGTATTAGTATTTCCCATTTCATGTTAATGGGTACAAACACATTACTACACCTTACTTGTAAAAACATTAGATGGAACTATCCTGCTGTCAGCAACCATAGAATCTCAAGCTGAGGTTATACTTGGTCTCCCCGACCATATAAGATCCATGTTTGTTGATACTTCATCCCTTTTTGTCTGTTGAGATGTCTTCTTGAGTGAAGATGTCATCCACCATAATTTGAAAATTCTTCTATGGCAGGAACTAGAAGAATAATGTCAATCACTTACATTTAGTGTCCTACATGGCAAAAAATTCTCCAAACTTTTATAAGAAATATTACAACTTTATATGTTTTATTTCTAGGGAAATATTCCAACTCATGGAAGAAAGATCTTTCCTCGAATTTTAACTAATTTTGTTTAGATACTTCAGACTCGATGCCCTGGTCTGTGTTTTATTCCAAATGGTTTCTGTATATAAGAAGATTAGAAGCTTTCCTTGTGGATGCTTGAAAGGGAGTTCATGAAAAGATCTCCCGGACAGAAGAGATTGTTCTGGAATTAACTATATTCAGTGTTTATCATGGAATCTAGTACCACAGTTAATTTAACAACCATGATACTTACGATTGACATGGATGATCAACATTTCATAGAGTCAACAAGTGATGATATTTGTTGATATCGTGCTGCTTTTGTCTCTTCCATACGATCTTGATTATTGTGAGCTAAAACAACCATCATAGTCAGCTTTTCCTTTGATGCTTCTAACTAAAGAATTTTTTGCCTTTTCATAATACAGGCTGGTGGTATTAACTTCTCTTATATGTTGCGCTCTTTGTTTGTCAGAGTTTCTTAATGCAGATGATGAAGCAGACTATAATGAAGAAGCAGATGATGCACTGAATCCTGAAGAGGCCCAATCACTTGAAAATAGTGGTTGGTCTTCCAGGACAAGGTAGATTCTATTTTAGTTTAGTATATATTTATCATGGTTAATCTCTGAGCATAAACTGATATGTTTTCATACAAAAATTTCAGAGGTGTTGCGAGATACTTGAAAAATTTGTTCGAGGGAGAATCTGGACGTGTGAGAAAAAGCCTTGCTATGGACCACATTGTAGCTGGAAGAAGTCGCAAAGAAGCATCAAGGATGTTCTTTGAGACTTTGGTATGCCAATATCTTGCAAACTGCTAAACTCAACTTGCCTTTTCTGTTTTACTGCTCTCATATCTTGAATTGCAATTCATGTAGTGACTGAGGCCCTTTGGCACTTTAACATGTGAAAAAATTCTGTCACTCAGCAGTTTTTCCCCATATTTCTTTTTATTAGTGTGCACTCTCTCTTTTGCAGGTCCTGAAAACAAAGGATTATATACACGTTGAACAGGAGAACCCTTTTTCGTATGTCAACATAGAACCTAGATCAAAGCTCCTCAAGTCGGAGTTCTAAATTCTAAAGACGCATGCATTCGTATGCAACTTTGCACTGATACCTAAGCCAGATGCTGGCACCCGTAGTTGTTATCTTTTGACCTCATCTTGTATGTTTTTACTAAATGGTGTTGTATTGTTTCTTTTCTTTGTACTGATCTTGTACTGCTGCACCGAGCAGAGATGGTGCTTTGTACTTGTAGACTGATTATAGTGTGTATATATATGTATGTGTACATTATTATCATATAATGCTAATATCTTATGGGGAAGTGTAAAAAACAGCATGCTGTTTCACATGGAGATACTTAAGACATGCTAGATTTGATATTGCATGCATTCACTGTAACTTGCTGTTTAAGAGAACATTCTATCTTCCTTGAGTTCTCTGTTTCTTTACCTTGCATAAAAGGTGACTTATGTTTGACTGGGTGTTGTGGTTGGGTTTAGATCTGATCTCGGTTTTAGAATCGATAATTTTGGTTCTTAAAGTTTGGGAACCGAAACCAAATCACATAGGGTTGATCATACCATCAGTTTTTTCTATTTTTAATCAAAATAATTATAATTTAAAATGAAAGTTATATTTTTTAAAAATTTTGGAAATTGCCAGTTCAAATCAGAGCCAGAGATTTTGATTTTGATATTGATTTTTCAGTTCAGGGACTGTTGATTCTGGTTTTCAAAAACCAAGAATAATAATCTGAGTTTTTTCGATTCGATTCGGATTGGAATTGATGAACCATTGGATAAAGCCAGTTCGGGTTCAAATCCAGTTCAGTTCCAGCTCCAAACTTAACCATGGTCAGGGTTACTTAGGGCATATAATGCCACTACACTACAACAGCAACCAACCACATAATGTTTGTATTTCTCACATCAACTTTTAGTTTCCAAGATAAATAACATGACATGTTGATTTTTCAGTGCAGGGACTGTTGATTCTGGTTTTCAAAAACCAAGAATAATAATCTGAGTTGTTTCGATTCGTTTCGGATTGGAATTGATGAACCATTGGATAAAACCGGTTCGGGTTCAAATCCAGTTCAGTTCCAGCTCCAAACTTAACCATGGTCAGGGTTACTTAGGGCATATAATGCCACTACACTACAACAGCAACCAACCACATAATGTTTGTATTTCTCACATCAACTTTTAGTTTCCAAGATAAATAACATGACATGTTGATTTTTCAGTGCAGGGACTGTTGATTCTGGTTTTCAAAAACCAAGAATAATAATCTGAGTTTTTTCGATTCGATTCGGATTGGAATTGATGAACCATTGGATAAAACCGGTTCAGGTTCAAATCCAGTTCAGTTCCAGCTCCAAACTTAACCATGGTCAGGGTTACTTGGGGGTATATAATGCTACTCTACAATACAACAGCAACCAACCACATAATGTTTGTATTTCTCACATCAACTTTTAGTTTCGCAGATAAATAACATGACATATTTTCATAAGTCTCATGGCATCAACACAAATTCACTAGCAAATATCAAAACATTTTTCTCATGCCATTTACCATTTCTTTGTAAACAACTTGATCATGTTGTTCAAGCCCATATCCGCAGTCAATCTCCAATTCCAGTTCATGATGTGTGTTTCCTTCGAGCAAAGTATCTACACTAGCAAACATTCAATCATTTTATTGGTCAAACCTTATTTTGCAAACCAAAATCCTCAAAGGCAAGATAAATGCAATAGGCATGCTTTTTCCCAAATTCCAGAAGCAGACTAAACTATGCCAGAGGTTACCAATTCTAGAATTTCTTTTGAAATCAAACTTGCATTCAAGAAAAACCATGAAAGAACATCTCAACTAAAAGTTATTTCTAACAGAGTACAACTCTGAAAGACCTTTAGAGATCAGGAACTGAAAGTGATGGTCTCTGCAGATAGAAGTCTCCAAAAATTGCTAGGGAGGTGTTAGTATCAGACTTAATCAAACTGCAACAACTCCAAACAACCCAAAGAACCTCATAGCAATAGAGTAATCAAGCACCGAGTGTCTCCAGATAGCAATTAAAGCTAAACAGACCAAGTATTGAAGAAAATTTCAAAAATTATTATTGACAAAGATCCAGCAGAGCACTGACATTCAATATTCAATTTTCAGCAAGGACTAATTATATATTATCCCTTGTAGTTAGATCTCTTTAACATCCCGATCCTTATATTTAAAAAGTTTACATTGAAATTCCTATAGTTATCAATGTGAAATATTTAACCCCATTTACCTTAACGCCTTCGGCTTTTTACCGACAGAAGTAACAACACATGATAGCACGTGCATGAATAGCACGAAAATGATGAGCAAAAAGATAATTTCACGATGGTGGCATCGTGGGTGACTGTTGTGGTGGTAATCGATGAGAACGATGTGCCGATGTCGATCCGAACATCGACGATGAGGCACCTGCGTTGGCGCCGTAGCTCTACCTCCTCCGACGCCACTCTGCATCCACGTCGGTGCCAGAGGAGGCAAGTTAGGCATCTACGTTGCCGACAACAAAGAGGAGGCAGGTGAGGTAGAGCGGTGCCAAAGGAGGAAGAGAAGGCAGAGCGATGTGGTGCCGACGTAGATGCCTCACCTGCCTCTTCTTCCTCCTCCGACGTCGCACCGTTCTATCTCATCCTCCCAGAATACATCGAGGCAAATAGAGCATTCGATGCCCTGCACTATCCCTCGCTTTTCTGGTACTTGTGGGCTGCGATCTTGTTGATCAATGCCTTATTAAGCCCGTTCGATGGGGAAGCATATGAAGTTCATCAAACAAGCTTGATGAGGCATTGATCAACAAGACTGCAGTTCACAAGTACCAAAAAGGCGAGGGATTGGTGCAAGGCACCGATTGCTCCATTTGCCTCAGCGAATTCCGAGAGGATGATAGCTTGCGATGTGACGCCAGAGGAGGAAGAGGAGGTAGGTGAGGCATATGTGTCGTCATCGAATCACTCTGCCTCACCTTCCTCCTATTCCTCTTCCCTTATCGTTGGTGGTGCATATGCCTCACTTGTCTTATCTTCCTCCTCCGACGCTGATGCAGATCGATGTTAGAAGAGGAAGACGAGGCAACGCGATACAACATCGATGCAGATGCCTCATCGATCTGCCTCCTCTTCCTCGTTGTTAATGTTTGGATTCACATCAACAAGGCCGACCACCACATCGTTCTCACCGACCACCACCACAATAGCTATCCACGACGCTATCGTCCACTACCATTGTTGAAATTATCTTTTTGCCCATCGTTTTCGTGTCATTCATGCATGTACTGTCACGTGTTGTATCTTCTATCGATAAAACTGACAATGTTAGGATAAATGGGGTTAAATGTTTCGCTTTTGTATTATATATTTTTATATTTTTATTAATTGTATTATATATTTTTATATTTTTATTAATTATATTATATATTTTTATATTTTTATTAATTGTATTATATATTTTTATATTTTTATTAATTGTATTATATATTTTTATATTTTTATTAATTATATTATATATTTTTATATTTTTATTAATTGTATTATATATTTTTATATTTTTATTAATTATATTATATATTTTTATATTTTTATTAATTATATTATATATTTTTATATTTTTATTAATTATATTATATATTTTTATATTTTTATTAATTATATTATATATTTTTATATTTTTATTAATTATATTATATATTTTTATATTTTTATTAATTGTATTATATATTTTTATATTTTTATTAATTATATTATATATTTTTATATTTTTATTAATTATATTATATATTTTTATATTTTTATTAATTATATTATATATTTTTATATTTTTATTAATTGTATTATATATTTTTATATTTTTATTAATTATATTATATATTTTTATATTTTTATTAATTATATTATATATTTTCATATTTTATTAATTATATTATATATTTTTATATTTTTATTAATTATATTATATATTTTTATATTTTTATTAATTATATTATATATTTTTATATTTTTATTAATTGTATTATATATTTTTATATTTTTATTAATTGTATTATATATTTTTATATTTTTATTAATTGTATTATATATTTTTATATTTTTATTAATTGTATTATATATTTTTATATTTTTATTAATTATATTATATATTTTTATATTTTTATTAATTGTATTATATATTTTTATATTTTTATTAATTATATTATATATTTTTATATTTTTATTAATTATATTATATATTTTTATATTTTTATTAATTATATTATATATTTTTATATTTTTATTAATTATATTATATATTTTTATATTTTTATTAATTGTATTATATATTTTTATATTTTTATTAATTATATTATATATCTATTTATAAGAATTTCAATGTAAAATTTTTAAGTCTAGGGATCGAAATGCTAAGGAGATCTAATTAGAAGGGGTAATCTGTAATTGGCTCAAATTTTTTAAGTCTAGGAATCGAAATGCAAAAGAGATCTAATTAGAAGGGGTAATCTGTAATTGGCTCAACATCAAGCATAACTACAAACACGATTCACCAATTTAAAGCATGTGAATCTCCAAAGATATTAAAATTATCTACAGTTATGTGTTTGATGTCAAAACCAGTGATTGCAAAAGGCGCTCGGGCGCTCGCCTAGGCGCTCGGGCGAGGCGAGGCGAGGCTCGAGCACCTCGCTAATCTCCCAGGCGACGCGCTTCAAACAGGCGCCGCCTAGGCGCTCGCCAGAGCCCAGGCGCTGGGCGCTTCGGGCGAGCGCCTGGGTAAACCAAGGCGACCGAACCAGGATTTTAGGTCTGGTTCGGTCCTGGTTCGGTTGTTAGTTGGTTCAATCGAACCAACTAAACCAATATAACCCTTACCCAACCCTAACCCGCTGCTGCTGCCGCTCCTGATCCCGATCTCGCTGCTCGCCGCTGTCTCTGCTCGCAAACGCTGCCGTTGTCGCCGCTCGCAAACGCTGCCTCTGTCGCCGCTCGCGCCTCCCGCTACTCGCCGCTCTCGCTCCCTTTCCCGCTGCCGCTGCCGCTCGCCGCTGTCGCCGCTCGCCGCTGCTTCCTCGTTTCTCCGTCAACATACTTATACTGTTAATATTAAGTTTATTTGAATTTTAAAATAATTAATTTTCAATACTGTTAATAGATTAATAATATATTTTTATATTTTTATTAATTGTATTATATATTTTTATATTTTTATTAATTATATTATATATTTTCATATTTTATTAATTATATTATATATTTTTATATTTTAGCGCCTCGCTTCGCTCGAGCGAGCGCCTGGGCAAGCGCCTAGCGCCTCGGGCGTTTTTGGACCTTGGCGCCTTTTGGCGCCTAGCGCTTTTTAAATCACTGGTCAAAACACAAACTTCTGCATTCTAGCTAGCATTCTGTGCATACAAAACCTTAGAGCTTGGCAAAATCCATACTTTGAATTAGAATTTGTCTTGAATATGCATTTCTTCAGCTAATCAGAACCTCATCTTAGTATTAAACCTAAGATACTTAAATTTTTTTATCAACTAAGGATGCCATAGTATGGTGGCTTATATGCAGATTACCATCGCCAGAGTAAAGTCCTGTATTTATCAAGAGTTAAACAAATTGGTAATCAACCTCTAACACAGGCTTAAAGGCAGAATCTAAGCCAGATATTACTATGTATGCTGAAAAAAGGACTAGTGAATAAAATTGAACATAAGTTAGAAATTTATCTGCAAGACCTGCATAACAAACAGTTAACTAACACAAAAGTAATTTTTTTTACCAAACCATTGCAGCAAAATACTCTCCCTTGATGTCCTTCAATATCTTATTTGCAACATGATTCAGTCTTCCTGATATACTTCTGTTGTGCACACATGCACAGTGACCAGTAACTGTACAGGAAAATAATAAACACAGTGAAGATATACATATATAAGATAAGGCAGTTATAAGTATCTATAAGACACTGCCTATTGACAAGATAAAGCAGCATAAACTAATCAAAGCATTTACAATTTGCATGTCAATAAACTTAGATCACTTGTAAATCATATTTTGCCCGTCTCAACAATCAAGTAAGCATTTAAAGGAAAAGGGCCTATAGGAGAGGAGGGTTGCAAGGTAGATGAGGATACATCTCATTGAGAATAAGTTTTCGTGGATCAAATAGTAACAATGCAGGTTAATGAACTAAGCAGATGCCGAGGAAAATACAAAATCTCATTTGAGGGAAAATAAATTTCAAACACAGGCATGCATGAGGGCAACATTTCCAATAGTAAATTAAAAAAAAAACATTTCCATAGTAAATAGAAGCTGAGCAACTGGGATCAACAATACCATCACCTTATAGTAAGCAGCACTTTCCAACCAAACGTATAAAATAGTCTTTTAAGCATTCTGCAGTTAAGATTCTTAAGTCAACAATGAACCTACCGTTTAAAGCATTATGTTGACTAATAGTTCTCAAATAAAAAATAGCATATATATAAATGGCTGAAATGGAGCTTAAACTATAAAATAAAGGGAAGAACATGAATAAGGTCTATTAGCTTATACAAGATAAGCAACAAAAGACACTATTATTTATTAAGAAGCAACTGAAATTAAATGAAAAGCAAAAAAATAAAAGGCCCAAAGAAAGATGCCCCTTGAAAGTACAAAATTGTGTGGTAAGAACATATTCATGACTCTGAAGCTCATTTCCATGCCTACATCTTGATGTTAAATAATAATACAACAACTAGGCATAAATAGCCAGCCTCAGTTCAGAATATGTTAACTTATGCTTCGGCGTGAACTGATTCTGACTGTGCTTCCTGTTCCAATTCCTTCACTGCTGTAATAAGACTGCGGGTTGTTCCCTTAAGGAACAGACCACTCTCTTTCATCTCCTCCAGAAGCTTCTCAGCTGTGCACCAATCAACAGCCTTGAGGCATAAAGTCTTTATTAATTTATTGTATTCATCTGCATTAGGTTGTACCCCATAGTCTTTCATCTCCTTCAAGCAATTAAGGGCCTTGTCATATTCCTCCATCTTGCAATAACCACGTATAAGTATGTGATAGGTTACGGGACTAAGTTTAGCATGATTTTTCTTGGCTTCACGATAGATCCCATATGCCTCATCCATCAGGCCGCCTTTTGCAAAGCCACTCATGATTACACAGTAAGTATAAATATCTGGTCGTAGTCCTCTACCTTCCATTATCTTCATCACAGCAATGGCATCCTCCATTTCTCCTCCTTTAGACAAAGCAGTAATAACATAATTGAACACTGCACTTCCAGGTGCTGGCCCTGATTGTGCCATTCTTAGCAGCAATTTCTTTGCCTCCCGTGGCTCTTTAACCCTACATAATCCGTGAACCACTGAACCAAAAGTTGTATTTGCATACTTGAGAGAATCTGTAGGGTAGTTGTCCAATAACTCTAGAGCTATCCGCACAGTTTCATCCTTTCTAGAGAGACTGCTGACCAAATAATCGAAGCTAGATCTTGGAAGGAATATCTTCTTTTCCTGAGCCATCAAATAAACCAAATGGGCCTCTTTTACCATTTTCCCTTTACATAAGAAAGCTATCACCTTACCAAGCTTTTCACCATCAGGAAGGTTTCCTGAGCTAAGCATCTTCTCGCAAACAGACCATGCAGCGTTAAACATGGATCGTTTACGAAGGGCTTCAATTGTTAAGTAGTATGTATTTCCATCCGGGTTACAACTGAATTCATCGAACTTGTCGAAAACTTCAAGACCTGCTCTGGCTTTCTCAAGTCTCCCAAACATTGATATTAATTGATTAAGAATCGAAGTGTTTACCAACCCCTTCTCATTTCCAATTTCCTTGATCAAATCCCACAACATGTATGCCTCCATTTTGTTAAGATCTGCAGAACTGCTGAGAGCATTGACAAGAAGCTCCACCATCTTCAAAGATCTGACCGATTCTTCGCTTCTCAAAGCCCATCTGAAGAAGCCAACCAAATTGTGACCCGAGACATAAGGTGTCTGAAGCACCATCGCCACTAAGTCTTCACTCAAACTGACCTCAATCTTATCCAAGCTAGATTCCAACGGCTCTTGCGAAGAATCTCGAAGAAGGGACCGTACCTTGTCGACCTGCTGGATATCAATCTCAGTGACCGAGCCCTGATCCTCTGCTGCTTCGCCTACGGGCTCCTTGGCAGCAAAAATGCCCAAGGAATCATCATCCTGAATGCTCTCCTCCCATAAAGAGCTCAGGTTCTCTGCCCCCACCTGACTTTCATCCTTCGCACCATCCAACTCGGAAGAACCCTCCCCTCCATCATCAACTCCGTCGATCTCAGTTTCGCCGGCATCCGAAATCAATGAATCACTTGACTCCACGAAACCAAAGCTACGGCTTTTATCTTCGTCATCTCCAGAAACAGCTTCGTTTGGCGAAGAGAAGAACCGGAGGTTTTGGAACTGGGGGTTGACGGGACGGGCCCATCCGAGCGTGAAAGGAGGGATCGGGGATAGGGTTTTGGAAGAACCGCGCTTCGATTGGGACGGAAAGGGCCGTTGGATCAAGGATCGGAGAAGGAAAACCCTAGCTCTGGATCGCCACCACATCGCTTCGCTTCGTCGTCCGGGAGACTCCCGGGGCTGCGACAAACGAGAAGCGAGCGGCCTCTAAGGTTTCTTCTAGGGTTTTCCGTTTCCTTTAATGACTCGCACAGGCGTCGGTTCTGGCTAGGACCGCAGGAAACGGCGGTCGCAGCTGGGCCTCTTTGGTTCCGCGGATTCACCTGCGGCTCCGAAATCCAAAAGCAGCGCCGACGGTACCATTATAGACGGCCCAAAGCGGGTCCGGATCGGGTTCTTGAAACCGCATGGTCCGAGTCCGTTTCTGTGATGATGTGATCACTGTTTATGATCGGATCCGTAAACCTTTTTTGGGATGACTCGATTCGATCCATTTTCCCCATACGTCTCCAAATCTGAACTCAACCTATTATATGTAGATTTTATGCATATAGACTCATAAGCATTTTCTCATGTGAAGGAGTAAGATACATTATCTTAAATGTAAACAATTATAAGATAAGAATTGTTATTTTTGATGTTTATTACTGCAATCAACAAAGATCAAACATACAACACACAGTTCACAGAGTTCATGGGAGAGTTGATACCAAAAACATAAACAGCAGAAAAAACACAACAAAACAAAAGTCACAGAGTTCATGGGAGAGTTGATACCAAAAACATAAACAGCAGAAAACACAACAAAAACAAAACAAGTCAGATAACACACAAAGAATAACTACACGAAACTCCTCCGCCCGGCAACAGCGCCCGCAGGCAGCGACACGATGGAGTCGATGCTCATGCCACCCACCGACACCGTCGACCTGTGCTTCCCTCGTCTTCCCGTCCTCTGCGACGCCCCGCAGCCACTGCCGGCACCGCAACCTCCGCCACCCATGGTCTCCTTGCCGCCGAACAGGGAGCCTATGCTCTGCCCCAGAGCAAACGAGAACCTCTTCTTCTTCGGTTCCTGGTTCGCATGGTGGCCCTTCACCTTGGCCTTGGCGGAGGCCGTGGGCGCCATGTAGTTGGGCACCTCGAAAGGCGGGCAGCTTGTGAGGCTCGCGTCGTCCGCGTCCTCGTGCCTGCGGCGCAAGCGGTGCCGGTGCGGCCGCTGGGGGGCCGGGGCGGGCGTGGCTCGCGGGAGTCCCGCGGCGAGGAAGCGCGGCGTTTCGACTGGCGGCGCCGCGTACGCTTGGTCGGACGGGAGCTGCCGCTCGAGCCATGTCCACCACCATGGGGCGCTGGCGGACCGGAGGCCGGTCAGCATCGCCTCGGCTGACCTGGGCGTCACCTTCAGTAGCTGCCATCAAAGAATCCATGAACAAGTTAGCATTGTTGTTGATGTTTCAGATTAGCTACAGGCTAATAAACATTTAGAAACGATTTGAAGGCCAGATTTGTTTGCATGATTGCTTTGTGGTTCTAATGAGTTACCAGAGGAAGAGTAAGGCATTAGAACTTCACATTTCAAGATAGTGTGTTTACTGTAAGATTGATGGCAGAACGAGTTTGATTCATCAGCATGGGAACATTACCTGATGGGAATAAGCATAAGCCAATGCTCTCTCTCTCTTGATGACTGCCTCCACCTTCCTTCGCATCCTCGCTTCCTCCTCGTCTTTGGTGAGCAAGCTATCGTCCCATTCTCCGTAGCCTCCTGCTTCGGTCTGCAAGATGTGCACAACCAAAGCTAGTAGATATGCTCATACGCATGAGATGCATTGGGCAAGTAATTGTTGATGGTGATCTCTCACTTGGTGAGCAACGCTCCATTCGCCAAAGTTGCTCTCCATCTCCTTCTCGCTCATTCGCGGAGTGTGGTGGAGTTGAAGGCTCCTGCTCTCTACCATCTGTAGCCTCCTGCTGTGTATTTGTGACTGTACTCGAACAAGCATCTGCATGCATCGCATGGTGTTCATCGTCTGATGCTTCACGTGCTGCCCTCTCATGACTCGTTGAAGTCGCATTAGTCCCCTCAGCTCTCGGTAGCTCTGCCTCGCCTGCTTCATGTAAAGGAATTTTGATTTCTATCTTCTTTTAAGCTCACTAAACAGATCATGGTGCTGAGATTTAATGAACAAAAGGTTGCAAGATACAGTTTTCTGTGCATGGCTCTTTTGATCTTTAGATGAAACTGATATCAACTAATTATGATCTCTGCTAAGGTGCATATCTGTTCTTCGTGGAAAAAGTAGGACAAAAGGCCACCTCTATCATGTTGCAGAATTCTAAATTCTCTATGGCAGGTTATTTTTTCTTGCACATTGACATTCTGATTTTAGTCGACTTGATCCATGTATTTTATATCGATAAATCAAATACTAGTAGGATAAAAAGAAGGAAGCCGCAATTCAAATACTAATTGAACTCACCTTGTAACCTCTATAGACTGCTTGAATTCTGGTTGCTGAAACGTGAACATAGTTGGGGATGACTGCTGGCTTAAGTGCAGGTGATTTAGACTGTTGAATTTTCTTCGGAGGCACCAAATGCAATCTCTGGTGCTGCTCATTTTCGGCATCTTCAAGTATTTTCTCAATGCTGCTTGGTTCTCTATACAGGGGAATGAAGGAACTGAACTCGCCATGCTTCGATTTCCCGAAACCCCATCTTTTCTTCTCTCTTGTATATTTCTTTTCTAAACCCTGCAATCATAAAGCAGTCCTGTAGGATTAGAATTTTGTTAATTAACAACTATCATGGTTGATTGATCATTGAACTATAGCAAATTTGACATTATAATACCTCATGCAGAAGGTTGAATCATATATATATTTGAAGTTGACATAATCATACTCTCCATAACATTTTGAGTTTCTATTCCAACATAGATTCTCATAAAAAATAAGATATTGTTTTGGAATTGTCAGATTAAGTAGTGTTGTTTTCTTTTGTTGCATCAGTGTAGTTGAAATTTCTCTAGAATTGTTCTGTTCTGCAAAGGCATTCTTTGGGTTGCCAGGATAATACCTTTATATGAATTCACATACAATTAATGGATAATCTATTTGATCTCAGTAATTGAGCTTTCTCTCTATGTAGACCTATTGAGACAGTCATTAAAGTAATTAATGCTTGCAGGTTCTCATGCTGAGGGAAAATTTTGTTCAACTTACTTGGGTTGGAAATTTTGAGTCAACAAATTTATCCTTGGAGCTTGAAGTGAAGGCTCTTTTGATAGCAGAAAACCAACTCCCTTTCTTGCCCATCTCCTTGTCATTAGTGGCTTAACCACAGAGGTGCCTGAAATGCATGAGACAAGTAAGTTTTCAGATGGTGTAATGATAGTAGTATCCTAGATCTTCATTCCATATAAGAAGGTTCAAATCAATTGTGTGTCCATCCTCCAAGAACATCAAATTTGGCTGCAAAAGGCATCAATATGAATATGACAGTGATGATTAATCATGTTTTTAGTCTATTAGCAGACAACCGTCTCCTTTATGGATATGGAAATGATGGTTGAGTAATAGAGATACACTATACAAGATCAGAGTATTTTAAACGTACATACTTGTTTTCTTCTTTCTCTAAGCCACATTCCAACTTCTCTTTGAGTAAAATGTCATGTGCAAGCAGTTATTTAATCAATGCTTCTAAGAAGAATGTCTGCTTCCACTGTTTTCAAGCATTACATCTCAGTAATATATGTTTTCCAGCCTTAACATTTTGTTCAAAGAAATTTAGCATATCACTATTAGAACCAAACCAAATTTTGGCAGAGCTTCACATCTTTCTTTGCATTTCCGCAAATCATTTTCTGTTCTAATCAAGTTAACGTAAAAGCTTTATCCGCATCCAAGAAAAGCTGGAGGTGGAGTCCACTTTTCTTTTAAACGACTACAATTATGGATTCCTAAACTTCCAAATTTAAGATTCAGTGAAGGAAAACAACATCAGTTCTTCTTTGGACATTGTTGAAGAGTGTACGACCATAATCTCTTTACCTATAAACTAAAAGAAAGATGTAATGCTATTGGATTTGAGGATTGCAACCATGTACTTTCATCGATTGAAATTACAAGTACATTTACACCTCCTGGTACTTTTGTTATTCTATTATTCAGACAATAATTGAGTTTACCTGCCGCCCTGTTCTAACTTTTCATTTCCAGTTTGTCACTATAAAAGCACTTCTTTTGGAGGAAAGTGACTAAAGATTTTTTGCACAATGAGAATCTTTCTGCAGTCATGTTTAGCTGTACTGTTATTTAAGTAGTATTCCCAAAAGCAAACGAAGAAAGCTTTAGAAATTTTATAATAGATTATGTAATAGAAGCTTGATTACTTTGGAGTTTAACCAGTTTTACACAACTTTCAAGGCTAACCAAATGGCAATCTTCTGTCCCTCCTCACATTCTCAGTATATACATTTTTCAGAAGTTATGAGTAAGATAGTTTCTTAAAACAGTATACTGATAATTCTAGATTATTCAAACACTGCACTAAGTAGATTAGCAAAACTAAATGAGAAATGTAATTGATGTTTTCCATGATCCATTGAACTACATCTTAAGAAAATTTTGAAAAATACAGAAGAAACTCGAACAAACTATTTCCCCATAATGATAAAACAAACTTGCTGAGATCTTCATTTTAGTAAGAACATAGATCGGTAAAAAGAAGCTATATGGTTGCTACCTTGGAAGGTTTTAGGAACCAACTCACTAGCAAAGATCATTCAGCTACAGGAGAAGAGGGAGACATGGCTTGAACTTGGAACACAATTCACCACAGAGAAACTGCCTCATTCCTCCAAGCTATGCTTGTTTCTTTCTCATTCGATGAACATGGCATCTGGTTCTTCCTTGCAAGGATTGAGATCCTTTTGATCCTGCTCCTTTTCAACTTTTTCTTTTAGGTGCAGGGTGTTTTATAACACTCTTCTGGATTGATGAGGAAGAAAATGGCCACTTTCTCACTCCATGGCCCCAAACCAACTTTGCTTCAGTAGAAAGCCTTCTGAAGACAGCTATGGGCACTTGAGAAACAGTTTGGTTGGCCTTCTTTTCTCAATACAAAATTGCAACACTAGAGTCCCACAGAAGGTTGCTATTTCAAGCTACTCCAAAGACGGAAAGCCAGCACCATATGCTAGATCTCTTTCCCTTGTGTCTAGAGTATGTGGTTACTGAGCTGAATGCAATCAATGATGTGTCACTATGTCTAATACATCTTTAACATGGTAACTGGTAAGTAGTAGTTTGATCAGTGTATGACATGAACAAAGGGTAAGAACCATTATAAGTTGTAGAAGTTGTACCTTTGAATCAACTCCTGAAGGGCAATAAGAAAGGATCAACCTACAAAAACAAAATGTTCACTCTGTGACCAATCTTCAAAAGATTATCTATGATATGTGAGTTCATCAAAAGTTTCAGTAATGCTGATTCTTCTGATTGACTGCTTAACTACATCATCCTCCAACAACTCATGACTGGATTGTGGACACAAATTTAGAGGTGTCTTGCTTATAAGCTACTCAAACTAAAGGAAATGTAAACCCCAACAAAGTATGGTGGTTCCCTTGTCCAACTCAAGGGTGTTTAGTGGACAGGATTGTTACTAACTACTCTCAAGGTCATTAAACTCTTTGCCAGTGCCTATAATGGTGGGCACATCTCTAACTGGATGTCTTAGCAGCAGAAGAAGAAGGCAACTGACATGACTCACAATAGGTCCTACTGTCCTTGTTTTGCCAGAAAGCCTGTTTGCCTTCTCTCTGATTGCTGCATTCCATTTTCTTCCCTTGTCAACAAAGATTGATGAAGCAGAAACTTTTGAAGTGTGGAGTTGGCTTTTGTGATATTTCTTTTGAAGGGGCTGTCTTGTATCTTAAATCTAAAGTTTGAAATGAGTTGAGCTTCCACATTTAATGCAACATAATTGGAAGCATAAGAATTGTGTTGGACCATGATCAGACCTAAAACTGCATGCTATTTATTACAAGCCCATGATTCATCCTTCTCCAATATGGGAATCTAACTTGGTTAGGTAATCTTCCTTTTACTCAAGTTAGGTAATCTAACTTGGTCAGCTAAGTCACCAACATATTCTTATGTCACCCCATCCAATTGACAGTATCCTTAAAATATTTATTAGACATGATATGTAGGATCTATGAATGATTTCTGTTAAGGATCACTTCACTCCAGAGGACTTCATGGGATGATTCAGTCAACCCAACAACATTTTCCACTGCTTAATACTTCCTCAATCATAAGCATGAGATGAAAGATGAGTGGATGGAAAGATTTTAGGAGAATTATTAAAGAAAAAGTGCACAGACTAATCCATCTAATACAATTTTTTTTCTGTTTCATAATTGTGACAGAGATGTCAAGGCATTGGCCTTTTCTGACTCAGTTTTTCCAGTCCTGCATGCTTTTTTGGGGTTGGAATCCTTCAGAGGTGCCATCATTGGTTGGAGGTTCCTCTCAGTCATAACACTGTCATCATCATCATCAACCACCCTCACCCACAGATGTGAAACCATTATGACACTGCACACACAAGACTGAGAGCAATTCAATGTGCCACCATCACCTATTATGCTTCCCCCATTATCCATTGTTTCATGAGGATTGTTTACATATTAGCTTCTGCATTTTAAGATATTTGCTAAGTCATTTCTTGTCTTATCATTATCTAATATACTCATTTTCTATAAATGGACAGGTTATATGATACTATTACCCACTACTAATTCAAATTTTCATGTGACTATTTGAATTTCTTAATTAGATTATTCTTCATTTCTTATGTTAAGAATTTTATTTTTTGCTCGATCTGTTTTTTGAGGAGAACTGAAAAGATAGACTATATATTAGAACAGACGTCGATCATCAATCCAAATTTCGAAGATTATTCAACTTGGCCTTATTCTTGAATTTTAGAGCACTCTAAGAATTGTCAATATCATGAACTTCTAGAAAATAATAGAAATCTAATATCCAACCAAACCTCTGTGTTTTCTTATGCAAGAAAATTTTTTTTATCAAGATGATATAGTTCCTTTGATAATCAAATTAATCGATACTCAACATGAGTAAATATTTTGAGATAAAATATTTAAAGTTGAGAGAATAGAGAAGAACATATGTGATGATCGATGGGACTTTTATTTATATTTATAGTCTCGTATCTCTAATTGAAATCGGTTAGAAAAATATTCTCCAAATAATCTCTAATTAGAAGAATATTTTCCATTATGGTTCATAGTGATATAACAGATCCAATCACTTTTTGATAGGTTGGCATCCACATGTAAAGTCTCTACTGGGCGGTATATTATTAGCCCTATCACTAATATAACATAAAAAGAGCCTCTTAAATATCAATTATTTATATTTTATCAATGCCCCATTAGGTCCATATATAATAAATCCACACATATCCATGTCAATTATAAATAGTGATAAGAAGAGGAATTCATCATGTAGGAACTTAAATGCAAATGACCAAAAACCAGTCATGTAGCTAATGTTGGAAGCCACATCATTTCAAGCAAGTAAATGATGAACAAGTCACTGTTGAGGTCAAGGCTGACAAGTTCCATGCTTTGTTGATGAAGCCAGTGAAGAGGCACATTATTGTGTTTGGGATCAATACAACATCTCACACTTATGGTTTTTTGCATTAATACTCATAATTAGAATGGTGAAGACAAGTTTTGATCTAAAAATGGATCAGAACTTTGTGATAGTCTAATAGTTTTTTTTTTATTAGTCCAACACCTTCTGATAAAGTAATCATTCTTTATATGTAATTTTTCTTCAAATATTAATCAAAGAAACTGTTCCTGTTGACATGAAATGAATGCCCTCCCACTGTCAACATACTCTTACTCAGATCTTCTCATAATCTGAACATTTGATTACATGTTTCATTTCATAAATCCAGGGTGCCCTCTCTCTCTATTTCTATCTCTATACTTACTGTGGTCTTATACAAGAATAGTTTGGGAGTACTCTGTAGAATCACCAGTGTATTTGAATCAAAATAATTTACTAACACTCATTCTGTCCCACATGAACTTTATTGATGTACAGAAGAAACATATGATCATAAGAAACTTTGTTTTGTGTCCAATGAGTCCAGCTTTAGTCTAATTCGGCAACCACTTCCTCCCCATGTCTCTCTACTTCACTTACACATAAGAACTTAGATGATCATTGCTTTTGATCTTGTGGTTTTTGACTGCATATCACTTGTGAGCTCCTTTTGGATTTTATGGATCAATAAAAATGATGTCAAATTTCGTATCAAATAGATTTCTGCTTTGTTTCTTGAGTTATTGCGTGAAAAATATGGATTAGGTGGTGGCCAATTCCAAGTTTGTGTACTTTGGTTAACTTCTTATGTGTAGGTGAAGCTCAATTCTAAGTCTCCTATAATCTTGAATCTTGAGAGTTGATGTAGCAACATCGGATCTCATGTGGTCTTTCCAAGCTAACCTATCATTAGAATTGGTTTTTAGTCTCAAATTGCAGTCTACGTTGATCAACCAAACTCTCTTCATATGATGCTCTTCATCTCTCTCTCTCTCTCTCTCTCTCTCTTTCTAACGAGAAAGAGTCAAACATGTATTACTCCTTTGAGTTTCTTGCTCCCTCTTGTAAGATGATGGTGATGAATGAAAAAACCAAAAAACTCACCCATAAGGAATGATCCATAGTTGAGATATTTAAATCATCAAATTTGGTGTAGATTAAAGATGATTTTAATCCATTCATTGTGACATTAGTAAAGAGATTTGTTTAATCTAGACTTTGAAATGATAACTTGATGAGGTAATATTTTTATTTTTTTTTATTTTTAATATAACATGATAATATAATTGATCCATTAATTTTATTGAGTCTAAATTACTGAAATTTAAGCTAATGATAGTAAACTCATGTACTCTCTATTTTAAACTTCATGTTGGAATGATTTGGATAGACTTGTAGAATTAAATGAGTCTATTATCATTAACTTGAGTTTAGATATTTAAAATTTATTAATTTAGACTCAA
>CM017194.1:34136285-34386285 GCA_004837865.1 Musa balbisiana
TTGTACCTGGAGCTTGTTTTTTGTTTATTATTTGCTGGTATTTTTATTACATTTGTAATTTTGATGTTGGTAACTTGATAATGTAGTTTTTGCTTTTGTATTCTCTGGTCTGGAAGGGGAAGCTTGTGGAGCTTATAATTATTTTTATCTTGGTTACTGTTGATATGATAATTTTATACGATAGAATTACTTGAGTTGTCATTTTATGGTTAGTTTTCCTGGCTGTCGATGTTCCATCTTACGTGCTTGGATTCCATGGTTCATTGCAGCAGTTGGTATCATTTCATTTGCCTTTTTAACTTGACTTGTCCTTTTGGAGTGCCCTAATGATAGTTTTGTCTGCAGTTAAAATCTTGAAATCTCAAACTATTTATCTACTTTTATGTGTGCTGATACATCTATACTGGTTTGTATCAGAAAATGGATATGGGTCCCTGTCCGAAGATTCATTCCTTGCAGCTGAGAAAAGAGTATCTTTCTACTCAGAAACTATGCATATCTTCTTATTCTTTAGAGTCGTTGACAACTGGTGCATTTAGAATGAGGACTTCTAGTAAACAATGAACCTTTCCAGTGATTATAATCGTTAGTTTCATATTGGCTATGCACCATGTAGTAGCACATTTTTTGTCGCATGTGTAGTTTTGTGGGACAAAGTTTTTGGACTTCATACAGGATAAAATATCTGCCTTGATGTTTTATGTAATTTTGAAGTTTAAATTTGTGTGCTTGCCGATTGTTATGCAGCTGAACAATGCTGTTTCTTCATCATGACTTTAACTATTCAAAATCATATTAAATGGTCTCTAATATCTGTACATTTTTTCTGGACAGTTACACAATTTTTAACAAGCATATTCTACAATATGTAATAAGCATGTGTATTCTCTTAGCTCAAGTCTGTTTTGAAGCCAAAGGTTCTGATATTTGACCGCCAAGTTGGTGCTTCTTGGAGTGCAAATCTTGTTGCTTTGTTTGTACCATTTATATGGGCAGAGAAGTTCTATCTATCAAAATTTCACGTCTTCATTGTAATGCCATCTTATAGTTTTAGAGTAATATCTTTCACTATAATGTAATTAGACTTTCGCATATTGGATAATGTATTGCTTGCTATACAGGATTCTTCGGATTTAAGATCTGAACATGTAGATTTGTATGCCCGTAATGAACATATATTGTGTAAAATTAATTCTCATGTTTCATTCTTATATTGCCTGAACACCTTTATTTAGTTGGCTGGATGCAGTCATTTGTTAATTAGATAATGCTGGCTATTAAGTCTTCCTGGTTATTTTTATGTTTATGCACCGGAGCATCTTGGCGAACAATGCCAACACACCCTTAATCTTGGATGGAAAAAGTTCTCAGGATTATGAATGAGTTTCTCACTTATTTGGTCTCCATTGAATCACATTATGGAGAGGGATCAGTAAATTTGTTTCATAATGTTTGGAGCAGCTCTTAGATTTTGACTTCTTTGTGACTTTTTTAGTATATACATGCCAATAGATATTTTCTTTTGCTTTTTATGCATACATATTTGTCAATAGATATTGTATGACCTACATATAAAAGTTCACTGTTCACATATGCATGCTACATGTACACATGGATGTTCTACACATATAAAGACATCTGTTTGCCTGGATGGCTAGAATTGCTCCTAACCAGAAACTTCAGTTATTTGATTCCATTTTCTGTTGCTACTGAAGCACTGCACATGTCTTGTATTCCTAAACTCTTCATAGATATGAAGAAGCAAAAGCAAAAGGTGATCATAATTTTGATAGAGAACTTGAAGATATGATAGAAAGACTCATTGTAGAGTGTGAAAGGAAAATTCAAAGAGCCCTCAAGCGACTTGAGGATGAGGATGCTAAGGCTGCTATAGCAATATCTGTATCCAAGGTTACTCAGGTAATTGTTCTATTCTTTTATATGTATGATGTGATAATCAGTCATGTGACAGATACCACAAGTCTGTGTAATGGTTTTTGTCCTTTTAAATTGTAGACGCCTGAAGCCATCGAATTGTCGAAGCAAATAAAGGAGAAATTAAAAGAAGCTGATGTATTCGGTAATTTCTTTTGTTCATGATAATATTGAAATTTACAATTTTGTGTTTGAAGCTAATTTTATATGGGCAATGGGTATGCTGTACTTCAAGTTGACTTCATTTATTGGTTTAAGATTAATGTTTTTCTATGTAGTCTACCCAGTTTCATGCTTATTGAAGGTTGGAAGAGTGGAAGTGAGGTGAACAAAGATTTTCCTCTTTCATGCATTAGCCAACAAAAAATCTCACTAGGAAGATCATAAAAAAGATCAATTGAAGTATTCTCTTGAATTTAGCAACCGATACAAACAGAAAAGAAACAATCTCACCATAAGCATAAATGTAGATTCTCTTCCATCTTTTACCAATCACTGAATGAATTTTCTGAAACAACAGTTGAAATGAAAGGGACACTCAGTTTATGAATATTCTCTTTCATTTTCATCTCATGCTTCATTGCCCGCAGATTATCTTTCCTCTGCCTCTTGCTTCATTGCTGCAGATTATATTTCCTCTATATGATGGGAAAACTGATCAATGACTTTATGGGCTTAGAACCACACGATCTGAAAGGCTTAAGCCCAAGTAAATGATAGTAGGTGTAAGTCTTGACGTCCTTGTCAACATCTAAGTTCCAATGCATAGTCCATAATCATTGCTAGTAGGCGGCATGTGAGGTCCTATGTTGGTTCATGTCTTCATGTGTCCCTAGCCCCATCCATGGGCTGCACCTTCCTACTTTGTTCTTCTCACCATGGCTTGTATTGAGCAAGGAAGGCAATATCGAGGGCGGTACATACCGGTCCGACGGCATACCGGTACGCGGACCGCCCGCTATCGGGTGGGAATATATATATATTAGAAAAAGGCGACGTTCGACGATGTCACCTTTTTCGACGACGTTGTCTTTTTCGGATTATATATATTGATATATTTAAATAAACGAGGCGACGTTGCCCCGCGTGGGGCAGGAAAAGGCGACGTCGCCTTTTAAATAAAAAAATATAAATATATATAATCTTTTATATGTATATATATTAATTTTTATATAAATATAAATGAGGCAACGTCGCTTCCGCCTAGGAGAAGAGAGAGGCGACGTCGTCGAGTTATATATATATAATATAATATAATATAATATAATATAATATAATATATATATTCGAAGCGATGTCGTCGAGTTATATATATATATATTATAATATATATATACCGAGCGGTATACTGAACGGTATACCGTTTCGTACTGTACCGAGCGATCGTCGAAACTCCGGTATGATACGAAATTTCAGACCTTGGTATTGAGTCCACTCTGATACCAACTGTCATAAAGCCCGATGTTGGCCCATAACTTGATAAACCTTATATGGGCTTGAGTGCAGGTTGGTTCAAGTTGCTTGATACCTTGGCCATGATCCGACTAATTTAAGTCATTTCAAGATGTTCAACCCGAGCCGGACCCTAGATTGCGTGCAATCCTGTTACAAGCCCAGTTTGCGTGGTAACTGTATCTAGATCTTTTAGCACATTTGCGCATTTACTTTCTCGTGTATGTTTTACATGCATTTTCAATTGAGTAAATTTCTGGGGTTCGATCTTAGTCATTAAACTTATATATTTCTTTTCCTCCCTGCCATGAAGGCATTTATTGAACATGTGTTTTGAATTGCAAATAATTTCACAATGTTTTCCTACAACTATCGTAGGTACTTTGATCATTGTCAAAATATGTAATTCTGTGGATGCTTTCCATTCTATTGGTCTTTCTTGTGGCTTGTATCTTGTACATTGCATCCATTGCACATGTTATCATGGCCAATAATTCCTTACTGCTTGTCCCACTAAACAATATGCAATATGGTTGCTCTGTGATGCTATAGATTTTGAAGGAAAAACTGATAGTAAAATTCGGGTCCTAGAGGTGGTGGAAGAACTCAAAGCCCAAAGAGCTGACAAACAGGTACCATTCTGCAGAGTCACTGAGTAAATTCAAGTCTTATTATTCAAGATCAATGTGTAGCAACTTTGTGCCATGCAAGCATGTAATTATAGGTTGCTTATGGTGCTTCTGAGTGCTCTTTTGTTTAGTCAGTTGTTTTTTTTGGCAATTAAGCCAGGATCTTGTTTTTGCTGCAGTCGGTGCTTCTTCTTGATGCTTTCAACAAAGACAGGGCTTCTTTGCCACAGCCAATTCAAAATCCTTCTCCATTAGCAACTCTGCCTGTTCTTAATCCTCCAGACCCTCATACCCAGGAAATGATTAATGAAAAACTAAAGAAAGCAGAAGATCTTGGTAAATTACTCCCTAGTTTCTGTTGATGAGTAGATATTTCTCAATATGTTTTCGAGTTCAGACAACTCATAGTGCATTTCCCAATATGAATAGATATTTAATCTCTTTTGGTCAACTTGCCTCCTTATGCTATAAAAAGTGAAAAATAAATTAAATTTGGCTTTGTTGGAAAAATGTGTTGCTCATGTCATGATGACATGGCCCTGACATGGTATATGGGTGGCATTCATGTGGGCCCACTATATATTATAGCCCATTGTGCTGTTTTGGTGGTGATGTGGTGCAGAAATGGCACCATGCCTAGTCCCATGTGGGTTTCAATGGACAGGTTGTACGGATGCTGCGTCAATGTTGACTGTGCTTATTTCAGCCAATCAATTGGCTATGTCAGGACCATGTTAGTATCCCATAGATGCCGACAACAATCAATTTAAAGATAGTTTCACATGGCTATTTCTTTTTAACTTATCATTTAATGCTTGATATGGCATCTCTTTATGTGTCAAAATTCAAATGCTAAGGGCATCAAATTTCAAGGCTGGGTTGTTGACAGCAAGGGTCTAGTGTCTGGTGGAGCAAATTATAGATGGATTATATAATGATTTTTGAGAAAATGGACATCTGGGAGACTAATTGTAATTTCTTCCATTTTCCTGAAGGCTTATTTTTTTCTTTAAATTAACAGGTGAGATGGGTATGATAGATGAAGCCCAGAAAGCTCTAGAAGAGGCAGAAGCTCTGAAAAAGGTTTTGTACTTTTGACATTTAAGACATGACTGTTTTGTCTGTCAATTTATGATAAGTTTGTTTGATTTGTTTACATGGGAGAACTGTATCTTATATTATCTTTTATGAAATTTTGTGCCATTACAATTATGAGTACACTTTTTTTCTTCAGCTGGGTGCACGGCAAGAGCCAGTCCTAGAATCTTCGAAGTATAGTGCTGCTGATGTTCGAATAGTGAGTTCAACAGATATTGTGAATTTTGTTCCATCATCTCCTTTTTGCAACACAAATTGATCTTTAGTATATTTAAATGTGTTCTTTTGTGAGTAGACTTGTAGATGTATGCTTGTATAAATAAAATTGAGTGAAAATAGTTGATCTACAAACAGTCCTTGTCATACAATTGTAGGAATTCCAAAGGTCGTGGTTTTTGGGACCTTGTTTTATGCTTGTATAATTAAAATTTAGTGAAAAATAGTTGATCTACGTGTATGCTTGTATAATTAAAATTGAGTGAAAAATAGTTGATCTACAAACAGTCCTTGTCATACAATTGTAGGAATTTCAAAGATCGTGGTTTTAGGGACCTTGTTTCTTATATGTGGATGTCATAGCTATCTTTATGTTCCAGTCATCCTAACTTTCTGTTGTAGCCTATAGAGGTTCCTGCAATCCAAGTATTAGCATGTGTATTATCATCCTGCCACATCTGTTCTTGTTGTCATGAGAACCTGTTTCTGATAGGATTAATTTGTTATGGAGTACAACTCTAAGTTGCAAAAGCTCACTGGATAAATTAAACAATTATTTTATCTGATGGCCATTAATGTAATGTTAACCTTCTGAGGGGGACTGAGCCGTAACTTTACTATGTAATTTGTAGTTTTTTAAAATTGTCAATTGAGGATGTAGAAAAGACAGGGCAGACTCCTTTGTGAGTGGGGCATTAAGAAAGACATAAGCCAATTAAGTTGTAAGGTTCAACTTGGAAGGATCAGGTATTGTATTGGAGTTTGAGCACAATTTACCAGGTAATGATCTGAGTATGTGTCAAGGCCATTAAGGCAAGGATATAATGGGAATAGCAGGGCATGTGTGTTGGTCTGATAGAGTATAAGATGGGGGATTTTAGGGAAACGTGGGTATCTTGGCTGTAGTAACAGTTATAAGTGGTTTGGGTTTTTCTGTCCTTCCATTTTGGACAGCTCCATTTATCACTGCCTCGATATCTAATTGTATATGTATTTTTGACTTGTCTTGTGTCATTGGCTTTTTTATGTCTCTTTCGTTCAGAGGGTTGCTATAGAATCTAATATAAGAATGATAACACAATCTGGATTTCTTTCGCAGACTGATCAGAAGTTGCGGGTATGCGATATTTGTGGAGCATTCTTGAGTGTCTATGACAAGTAATTTTCTCATTTTATTGTATAAAAGTTATAATTATGATTCTGAGAATCTGAACCCTGATTTTGAAGTACTTATAATAAATGCATAACATCCTTGCTACATTCTGGCCTTATGCATAGTTTTATGAGAATTACCTTTTTTGTTGTTAATAGCGAATATTGTATTTTATATTTTGCTATATTTTTAGAACTTAAAAGGCAATAACAAATTGGTGAGAGCTATATGTATTTTGTATTTGTCCTAATGAATCAGCTGCTCATTGGTGCGGTGTACAGTGACCGTCGCTTGGCTGATCATTTTGGAGGGAAACTTCATCTGGGCTATATGCAAATCCGGGAGAAACTAGCAGAACTCCAGGTAACCTTTACACATCATTTCTGTATGTACAATTTAATATCCTAGAATTTTTTCGATGCATTCTTAGATTTGGAACTATTCACTTTCTTTGGGATAGATGCTGCTGCTGTACTGTACATAAAATCCTGAACAGGATGCACTTATTATTTTGGTTTACATTCTGTGTTGATTTGGTTTGTCTTGTTACTAAATGTCTTTGAAGTTCGATCTCTGAACATGTTCGTCAGGTGCTGGTTTAATGTCTGACATTCTGCAATAAAGAGTTACACTTAAATTTGACATCAGTGAGTTTTCTTACCTCAATGAAAATTCAACATGTGGTTATGTTTTTCTGTCATCACTTCTTTTTGGCTAGCACACTGTGATGTGGGAGGATCTTTGGAATTATCAAAGGTGGCCATATATGGGCTCTGAGAATCAGTCCTATTCCCTGTCTGGACAACTGCAATCACATAAGTGAAAGAAACTGTAAGCAGATGAACAGTATGTAAATCATATTAAAATTGGTAGCTGAAGATTCTTTTCTTTTTTATCTTGAAGAATTTGTTCTTTTTTTTTATGGGCCTGGTTTTTAGTTGTAATTTGGGATATGATGCTAAAAAAGAAAGAGACCTCATAACACCTGTTAGGTAACTTGTGGGCCATCTTAATAATCACTATTTATCTGATTTAAGTGTTTCTGAATGAATTATTTGGCATGGAAGCGAACTTTTCAAAATTTACAATTTTAAGTGAGGACATTGGTATCCGTTCTGGCCCAAATTAATGCTCTGTCCTGGCCCAAATTGTTGGTTTCTAGATCATAAGATCAATTTTTTAACAGAAAATTGGAATCTCTTTTTGAAAGCTTCACTCTGAGTTACCATTTTGATTTCAATTGATAAACAGACAACTGAATTGGCCATTAGCTTACGTTTTGCAGCTGACAGTTGTTGTAAAAAGGCTTCTATATAGTTCATTGACCTTGAGTCTCGCTACAAGTACTTTCTCGAGTAGGCATTGATGTGTTCATCCAGACAAAGAACAATGTTAGTTTCATTTGTTCATTGTCTTTCTGAAAAGTATCTGATAAAACCTCTATGACATATCACTGGGAGCCAGTGAAAGTTGTCCAATTGTTTGTGCACTTTATCGATGCCTTCAGTGATATTGATAATTGCAACATTTTCAACTGACAAAGGCAAATTTTCCTTTCAATGTCCGTCTTCAATTTCTTTATTTTCCTTGCTTTTTGACTTCATGACATATTGAACATCATATTCTGGTTGTGATTGACTAGATATAATCCACTTGTTTGTTTTTCAATATCAATGTCTTCACAACTATTTTCCAGGAAGAGAGAAACAAAAAGCGGAAGATTGACCGTTCTGAAGATGATAGAAGGTATTTACTTTGTTTGCCATGCTTTCGACAACCCTCTGTAATGCCATTAATTTACAACGATATTTTTAAATTAATGCCTTAGGTCGAAAGAACGGAGTAGGGATCATGACAGGGCAGGAAGCAGGGATCGAGACATAGATAGAGAGGTTCGAGGTGATAATCGAGATAGAGGCAGAGAACACGATCGAAGAAATAGGGATCATGATCGGCATTATGATAGAGATCATAGAGACCGAGACAGAGATACTGATCGATCTCGCAACTATGATTCGAGGAGTCGAAGAAGGTCACGTTCTCGATCAAGGGATCGTGGCAGAGATTATGACCGGCATAGGTATTGCTGTATATATATTTTAATATTTTTATTCTGTTTGTTCATTCAGTAGCTAGTGCAATCCAAAAACTACACATTAGAATTTGTTTTTGCTTTTTTTAACCATATTTGTCATGAGTTGGTTGTCTAAGCTAAACAAGGGTAGGTTAATATTATGGTGAAGGTGGGTTTTTTTCCCTCCGCTTTGCATTGCCTAGTGGTAGACTCTTGATGGCGAATATTATGATTTCTGTAATCCTCATCTGCAATATCTCTCAAGAACTCATTTTATTTTTTTCTTCTTTTTTGTGCAAGGTAAGTCAATATTATGGTGAATGTGGGATTCCATTTTTTCTCCACATTGCATTGCCTAGTAGTAGAGTCTTGATGGTCAATATCATTCTGTGGTCGTCAGCTGCGATGATTTTGTTTTCCTGTTTTCTAATAATTTCTTTTTCAATATCATGAATGGAATATTATGTGTGCTTCTCCTTAAAATATTGTCAATGAAATTGTAGCTAATGTCCCTCGAGTAAAGATCAAACAATGGGAGATTATAGCAAAGCAATTTTGACAAGTCATATGCTATGCTAGTGCGTTTTTCAGTATCATGAGTGGAATATTGTATGTTCTTTGCATACACTTTTGTCATTGGAACATATATGATATCGTGAGTCAAGAACAAACACCGGCTGACTATGAGAATTTTGACAAGCTATTTGTCATGGTGCTTCAAAATTAGTTTGTAGTTAACAACGGAAAAAAGGAGGAATCGACATAATTTCTAAAAAGTATTTTTATATTCCAAGCAGCTTTTTTCAGTTCACATTAGTTTTCCTGTGCAAGCATTGCCTTGCTTTTATTAGATTTATTGCCTTCATTTATTTAAAATTATGACTAGCTGAATTTGAGATTTTTAATGTCTTGTTGCAGGCGTCATGATAGGTACTAAAATATTTTCCCCAGCATAACTTGGATGTCAGCCATGGACTGTGTAGGGTCTGGGATGTGTCAACTGTGTTCATGTGGTGATATTTCATTTCGATCTTGCTGACAGACAGCCATTGATTTTCTCATGTTCTGTGAGTGATGGACGATGCCTGATTAGGACGGCAAAACTGGCAAAAATGTTTTATGATGTTGAAGACCTCATTATGATCTCATTAGATTTGCATGAAAGTACTTTGTAAAATTTTGATGAGACAATGTTCCTCTTCTTTGTTTCCTTTTTGTGCCACTTGAGCCCAAATCCTGGGTTTCACATTTAAGTTGGTAGCCTAGATATCGTTCATGGAGTCTGAATTTCTGTTTTTTTTGCCTTTTTAAATTAAAGAAAGGATTGGAACAAAAAATTCCTGTATCTTTCTGCACCTGGTATATGTCTCTGGCACATATATATCATAAACACTAGTTTGTTGGACATTTATTGCTCATCTAAATCCCAGCTGAGGTGTTTAAATTCGTTTTAGTTATTCATGTTGGACGTTTATTGCTCATCTAATGCTCCATTCACTAGTGTTTATTGCTCATCCAAATAGATGCTAGCATTCTAAATAGTTGGGTATTTTTTATCCATAATTGTCCACAACCATGACTAGTTGTTAATCATATATTTGGGTCCATTTTTGCTGCTTTATTGCACATTTATCACTCCATTGCTAGTGACAATTGTAAGGGGCAGCCATTATTGGTTGTCTTGGGGTCCATATGATATATACTTTTACAGAGCTGCTACACTTGTGGTGAATAGGAGGCTGAACGAAACCTTCTTTTTCCTATTTATGTTGATAGGCTAGGAGGGTTTGGATTACTCTTTACCAAAATTAGATTTGAAAATTTCATACTTCCGATGATCGGGGCAATATATTTCAAGTATCCAACATGAATAAAAACTTTCCTTCATATCTATGATAATAATTTCTTATTAAAGCACTGTTAATTTATTTTCACCCATAACCAATCTAAACTGAAGGTTAAATATATCTTCTGAAGAAATATAAAAAATCTCTCCTCTAGGGAGGAGGGACTTAAAGAATCGGTCCGACTGAATCAATTTCACCACAAGATTGATAGTATGTATTAACATGAGAATATATATATATATATATATATATATATATATATATATATATATATATATATATATATAATATATAAATAAAATTAATCGCAAGAGTATATATTCCTAATTAAGAGAGCAATTGAACGGATAATTACCTAAAGGATCACGAAGTATACATATACCATTTGGTGTTCCCCCGTAATTAAAAGAATATCTATTTATTGTTACTAATCTAGACCGCGAGTTACCAGATTTGGGGCCGGCATCGTACGCGGTCGCTCTTCCTCCCTTTCCATCCCCGCTTAGGGTTTTCAAGAAGAAGAAGAAGAAGACGACGACGAAGCTTTTCGCTTCGCCTTCCTGTTTCTCGGCCGTCTCGTTTCACTCCTCGCGTGGCCGCCTGCGTTTCAGGTAAACCTCCGCTTTCCCATATGTCGTCTCGCGCTTCTTCTCACTCCTAATCGAGAGAAAATTTTGGATCAATCTGCGTCATTCCTTCCAAGAATGACGAGATTCTTATTTCATCGTCGTTTTTGCGTCTTTTTTCGTTTTTTGCACCAAAAGAAGATCTTGATGGTATATCCCTTCGTTCACGATTGCTGCTGGGTGGTCCAATTCACCCAGTCTCTGGCTCCCAATGTTCCTGAGACCTCTGTACGAGCTTCTGTTGCGTTTATCTCCGTATGAGTCACCGTGTCGACGGGATGGTCGAAGGTTCGGAGATTCCGCCGCTTCCGAGTTCGTCTCTACTCGGCGGTTGGAAACAGGAAGAGAGTTCGCTGACCTCACTTACCTGTCCAATTTGTTCTTTCGTGAGCTAGAGGAGAAGTTCGAACGGTTGTTCTCTGACGTAGGCCACCCAGTGCCTTTCACGTTCACTGATTCATATCAGGAGGGACTCGTACTTCTGTTGAGGTGTTGCATGGTCATGCTGCATTTTCTCGAATTTGACCTCAGCTTGGTTGTAGAGAAATGCAAGATTCTCTTGTCAATTCTCCGGAGGTTGTGTGTACCAAATTTACCATTTGCTTTATGTAGCTGCAAACTCCATCCTGAGGCAGATAATATCATAAGCTTAGCTCCTCATCGGTGCCCTAGTGATCTAATTGGGATAAATGGGCCAAATGAGGGAGCTAGAAGATCAATGCTTTCCTTTTTCCGAAGAATTCTTGAGGTAATTTTTAGTATGCTAGTCTTTCATATGAATTGTTCTTGTGATCATTTTCATGTAAAGGATGTCTTCTAAAATGTCACTTTTATCCTGAATGTTGAAAATTGGAATTATTATTTTCCTATGGTTGTCAACTTTTGTTAATAGTATCCACAGTGTTCACTCAACAAGGGAAAAAAGGATAATATTTAGATACAAGAGAACTTACTTGTTCGTACTTTGTGGTAATCTAGTCAACATGATAGATCCGTGAATGCTAATGAAGATTCGTAACAGATATTTCGTGCTCTGTCAACAGACATGACCTTAGACAATGATGCTGTAGAACTCTAATCCTTTGTAAGCATTCAGAGCTCAAACTTGATTTTACTTCTCAGAGACCTTATGACGTTAACAATAGTTTGGCATGACAAAAGTTATTTTGAAGTTTGCTAAACTTTAGAAACCTGAGTCTAACATCAATACTCACTCTCTATCACTTGGGGGTTAACTTTTACAGAATGGAGTTCATGCTCAAGATCCCTTCCTTAGTCTTGAACTTTATAGATACAATTGTGTTGAAGACCTAGACCTTGAGATAAAGACCTGCAAGACCTTATTAGATTGATTTGATATCTCAAAACTTAAAACTTCAGGATGATGATAATGTTGCTAGCAAATATATAATTGTCAAGAACCAATTTTTGCAAATGGGAAAAATCACAAAATTAATGTTGACAAGTGATAGATGGACCTTTGTTTATTTTGAGATTATGTTGTTGTTAGGTAAATCTTGGAATATTCTGATTTTTTTTACTAATGTGCTAGTTCCATCTCCTAACTTTGTTTATAGATTTCATGCTTCGGCCAGCCACTATGTAACTTGGTCCACATGATCAATTGTGCTTTGAAATGTACATTTAAAAGCATGCCGCATCTCATGAAATAGCAAAATAGTGAAATATGCATTAACTGTATTTTTTTTCTTCTGACTTATTATTTGGGTTATGGTGCTCATTCCTCTAAGAATTGCAATATTTTTACATGTTTTATTCCATTCTGGTATACACTATTTTCCAATTTATTGATCTGGATAGATGTGTGTGTTTTCTAGTATGTTTATGTGCTTGCATTTTAATACTCTTGCATATTTGAAATACTTATGGTCAGTCACTCCCAGGTGTTTATTGATGAATTTCTGAAGAACTGCCAAATGAGAAAACATTTTACAATGACAGATAATGTTTCCGTCACAGAACAGAAGCTTTTTGTATCTCATGGCAGTTATGGCGATATATATGCTATTCAAGAGATTATTTCCAGTCATTTCCTTCTGTCAACTAATGATGAGTGGACATTCAATAGATTTATTAACTCACTGTCTTGGGCCAATGAGGTTGAGAATGATGTATCTGAAATATGCCTGAGCACAATGTTGACATTGCTAGGTTTCCGCAACATGTTCTTCATACCATGTATGCTTGAAGCACATCTGCTTTTGTGGGCTTCCAAATGCATCAGCATACAGAGGCCTAAAGTTGACAGGGGGTTGAATGAGGAACTGATGAATTCCCACATCTTAGCATTTGAACTTTCTGTCAATGTTTATATAGGTCACATTTCAAGAATAGGATTTGTCAGTAATATAAATGGAGAGCATGTTCAGCCATGTTATCATGACAAGAAATTATCTTTTGATTCTTGTATCCAACCCATGACCTACTATAAACTTCAACATCAGATGGACTCTTTGTTTGAATTCTGTTGCTTAAACTCTCAGGATTTTCTTTCTGAAACAAAAGCAGATATTGCAAATAAATCTTTTGCATTCATCAAAGAGAATAGTCATATTTTCGATGACATTTTCAGGGATGAAGCTTGTTTAATTTTACAATATATAGTGATAAATATTCTTTCAGAAGAAAATGTGGAAGACACAAAACATGAAAATGAAAGCAAAATTTCACAAGAGATGTATTTTTTTGCTGCTGTATTGAAGTTAATGAGTTTGTCACTCTTGCAAATCATATGGAACTTGAGACAGAAAGGGTGTGTTGGTGGCTCTGAAGCATTGGGTAATAAGGTTGCTTGCAGGGAATATAATTTTATAGCGGGCATTATCAGTTGTTTTGGGAAATATGAATTGAATCAACTTGTTAAGAGAATTCTGCTGGATGTTATTGGATCAAATTCTGCAAAACATGAGTCAAATCTGATGTTGGCACATTTTGCAAGCTTATTATATCATAGTTTCAGAAGAAGGCTTGGGTTTTTGTGGAATAGTTGCATTATTATGATGATGGTGATTCTCAATCTTCTTATTTTTGAAGAGGGTAATTTGGATGTATTGATGCCATTGGTTGTTATATCGAAAGTAACAATTCAGCAAAGTGCTGAAGAAAAGCAAATAAAGGTATAATACTAGTTGATTCATATTTTTCTTTCTTTTCTTTGGTAGTTTTGTGTTTTGATTTGTAGATGAGAAAGCTCGTTTTACACAGGCATCAACTTGTAGAAGTTCAGTAGTAGCATCGAACTTGCATCATATTCAAATGCTCTATTTGAGGTAAGATGCTCTGTGTCCTCTTAGGATCAGTGGTATGCCATGCAGATGTGTGAAATTTTTTTATTATTTTTTATTTTTTTGCACAATATTTAGTCTTTTACCTGCCATCTATCTAAAATCACTAGCTGTTAACCTGCTATCTAATCATTGTTTTTACTCATGAACTAATGACATGGATTACATAAGTTCATTGTTGATCAATCACTATTGTGATAAATTGTTTCATAAGTTGTGAGACACAAGATGTAGACACAATAATTAATATACTGCTAATATGTTTTCTTGAAAACATATTTTGTACAATTTAGAAAAGTTACAATTTTCATACATATAGCTCATAAAGCATTGTTAATTGAGTGACTCTTTGATTGAAGAAAATTTGTTGTAAGGTTCACAATTTCATGTATCAGACATGGCTTAAACAGGTTCAATACTAGTCCATACCGGTGTATCGAGTATTGGGATGCTAGTGCATATTGAGTTTTGAAAAAGTAATGAAAATAAGCTTAAAATGACAAAAACAAAAGAAACTGCCTGGTAACAGGCTTATACTGCCCTGTATCGAGTATAAGACGTGTGCTGGGTGGCAAAGGTCCTGGACCAGATATATCATCCGATTTACCCTGTTTCACGTACCAGTAGATTGTTGGATGGTAAATATCTACTGTACTGGACAGTATTGCAAACCTTAGCTAGAAGTCAATTGTAAGAGCTACAATATTATAAATTGATGTTATTTGAAAGGAATATCTTATAAAATAGTATTACAAAGATGAGGATTTTGGGATGCATTAAAGTTACTGGAATATGAAATATCTTGGGTTGTGGCACCAAGTGCAAGAGCAAGATAGAATGCTGGTGTCATAGTATTAGTTGGATTACACTTTTGGATCGATCTATTTATCTACACATTCATCTGCTTGATCCATTTCTAAGGTCTTGTGGTTTAGAAAATTCATTAGCTTAATAATTAAAACAAGGAGAAAGATGTTAGATAACTTGAAATTCTGAAGTTGATGACTCTTTCTTATTTGAATTCTTTTTAATGTTTTTTTTTCTTCTAAGATATTGAAGTACAAATGTATTAACTATGTAGTTATAAAAATGAACATCAGTATAGCGATTAGCCATCCCTTTGTTCTCAACCCAGCACAATATGTTACTAGAAACTTTTTCATGACCTTTTTCTAGTTTATTAAACGTCATATTGCAAGTTTTTCTTCCTTTTCTTTCTATTTGTTTTATTGCATCAACAACTAAATACGCCATTTCATCTTCCACCAGATGCATCACCAGAAACAGGTAATGAAAAATAAGGTTGATCCCAACAACCACTTGCTCATTCTGTCCGTTCCTGTCTTTCAATGATGATTGTTTTTCTAGATTTGTATTTTAATTATCCTTTTTTCCTTTAAAAGTAAATAGCCCAAGATCTTTCACTAACATAAAATTAAAGCTTGTGGAGAAGGAATCACGTGCAATGGGATGGAAAAAACTAGTTTTCTTTATAGTTTAAATCATGTGGATATGAGTCTATGAATCGAGTATATGTTACAAGTCAAATTATGTATTTATCTTAAGCTATCCAGTTATGTAAAATAGTTAAAAGTTTGTGGTGTCTGTAAGTCTATTATACTGTCCTACACTATATGAATCAGTGTGGAAAGTTTTTAAAGAAAAACCTCTATGGAAAAAAGAATCAAAGATAAGCAAATTCAATAGAGTTGTTATCAAAAGTAAAGCAAAATGAAAATATAGGAGGATGCATGACAAGCATGATTTGACAAGCTTATCAGAAAGAAAAAAAAACTTACAATTAAGCAGTTTTATCTTACCGATTGTGCACCCATAAACTTGAGTTGTTCCTCCACAGTGAATTCCGCCTCATTCATCTTAATCTGCATAGTTCATCAATAGCATCAAATCAAGTCTTGACTAACTAAAATTTCATTTCTTGCATAGGATTTTATCAGGCGACTAACTTGACATGAACCATATGATATTGTGCCAATAGCTGATTGTTTGTCTTTAGGAGGAAGGCATCTGGAAACCATGGATTCAGATATCCGTGTGTACCATCCATATCATCCCAGTCTACCTATTTGATAGAATGCAATATACTGCACTAATATTGAGGTGTACTGATGCCACCTAATATTTTAGTATTTTTCCTACCTCGGTGGTGTACTAATATTTTAGTATTTGAGACTTGATTCTCTTCTTGGAACTTTGATGTTTGTTCCTGCACCTGCACATTACGGTTTACCCTATCCAGTATTTGTAAGAGTATTGATAATTTGATCTCTGACATCTGTGCCTACTTTAGGCAACACAGACAAAATAAATTTAGATGTTGAAATTGTGAGTGTGAAGACCTATATTTTGGTTAAACAGTCTATAAGTTCACACTACAAAGAAAATTGTGTTTAGTAACATCAAAAAAATTGTATAATGGGGAAGTTTAACTTAAAATGACAAAGGTTCCAAGCTATTGTGTTTCTTATGTACAATTATAGGACAAAGATGCAAAGCAAATGAAATATCTTAATTATTATACTATCCTAAAAATCTTAGTGTATGAACACAAATGGATTTGTAAATGTTGGTTTCTGGAGAAATTTTGTGAATAGCTTGTAGGCTTTCCTGCAATGAGTGTTACGATAGGCAGCGCTAGTATGCATGAGAAAATGGAAAATATACACTTGGTCAAAGTTACAGATTTAAAAAAGTGCCAGTGAAGTGAAGATAAACTATAAGAAACTGAAAGTAACTAAAAGCGAATTTGGAACTATTGCATTCCAGAACCAATGTCAATGTGGTTGGGGGAAGTTCCACATCCCATTTGTAGATATTAATTAGTAAGAGCCCGTATTTCTTCAGATTTAAAATAATATGCTGACCTGATGATAAATATTACTTTGATGAAACTTTTAGTTGAAAAACAGAAGGTGAAGAATGATTATTTTAGTTTCCTTGGCGAAGCAGTTATGGGGCATCGAATGGTGAATGGATTCTGATTTAGGGTGAAAGATCCATTATTGTGGGAGATTAAAAGATGGAGAACCTATTAATAAGTGAAAAAGAAAAACTACTGCCAGACAAGCTTCCTTGGAAGAGAACTGATATATATTAAGGGAACTGGTCTGTATTCCTAACACTTAATATCATCCTTCGGGAGTGGGATTCTTAGGACAGGAAACTAAAAACAACATTATTCTGCCAAATGATTTCATTAGCGTTGATTGTTCAATGTGTTTATGTGCCATTTGTTGTGGTGTTTATATTTTTCTTTTTCATCTGGATAATATTTTTAAGTTATTTCTGTTCGCCAGCATGTACTGAAAATAACTTTTGCTTTTGCCGGATGACATTAGGAAAAACCACACAACAGAAATACATGAAGACCAGTCCACAAAATGTCTAACTTCTATTGAGGATGCAAAGTGTAATTCTTACATTAGTGGAGCTAATACATGTAATGGTGAAGCTTTTATTCAGTCTTTACCTGGAAATCAGAAAGATCCATCAGAATGGGCTGATTTGGTTGACTTCATTGAGGGCACGCATGGTAAGGATTACTCAGGTTGGTTAAGACATCGAAAAAGGTTCAGAGTATGGCAGCATGAAAAGAGACTTGTGATGAAAGGGCACAAGAAAGAAGTTGTAGCTGCAAGGAGACTTAGGTCCAAGAGGGCTAAGTGAGATTTTTATGCTATCATTTCTGCACTTTCAGAACATTCCCTTGGACTGGGATGTCTGGCTGACTATTGAATGCAGGTATGGCAAGAATTACTCTGGTTGAACTATTGAAAAGAAGGTTCAGTGGCAATTATTTTTAATAATGAAAAATGGAAGACATTCTGATTGAAGCACACAATCACGTGAGCAAAAGTAAACCGCCGCTTTTGAATTTGGGCAGTAAAGCTTCAGGTAGCGATGCAACAAAGTCATCTTCTTGGTGCTTCACATGTGATGTGCTATGATACACAAAATCATTCATACTTTAGTGCACAAGAATGGTAAAAGGATGTACCCAGGGCATGATGCATCCACCAATATAGAAACTCTTCCCATGGGTCAAATCTGGATCACTCAGATCGCAAAGGAGCAATTTTATGCCTGTACCAAGAGTCATTTCAAAGGGTTGGTACTAAAGTTGAATCACAAAAGTACCTTTTAGGAAGAGGAGAGAACAAAAGAAATAGCAAGAGGAACCTATTTGGTCTGATGATATTCTTTTATCTTTCAACAGCCATTGGTTCACCTTGTTATATGGTATAGCCAGTTGTATGGACTGCGAGGTCATGATTCCACAATTGATATGTGGTTCTTACAACATCAATTTATAGATTGGTGTCTAATGAAGTAAAATCCTGTTAATTTGAGGCTCTTGGTGTAATATTTACGCATCAGGTTGTGTTTTTCTTGTTTCAATGTTGCAGATTCAGAATATGGAAATTGCCACAATAGAGTTTGCTGAAAGCAGCTCTCACTGGATATTGAATCTATTTGTGTTTCATGCTAGATGTATAAATAATTTGTAGCATCTCTTTCCAACAATCTTAGAATTACCAGCATTGGATGCACAATACATGGTGGATTTATTTCATAAAGTTTTTTTATGACACAAAAGTGTGAGAACAGTTTTGCCACGTTTATCTCTTTTTGGAGTAATCACCTGGGTGTGACTCGTATGTAGTATTGTCATAATTTTGAATAATGTAAATTCCACGTGTAGTAGTGATACATGAATCAGAACACCAGGGAAGCAGTTTGATAGAATCTCATGAACAATGAAGCTGTGGTAAATGAATGCTCATTATGCAATACACTGTCGCATCTTCTGGTTCAGACAATGTAATAGCTCATTATGCTTTGCTGAGGTAGGTAACCGATCTTTCTGTTCTGACATTTAGATTAATTAATATAATATTATATGAGTGATGAGTGATGAGTTTGAGTTCACACATGTGATAACTAATTATGTTTTTGGCTGACGTAGGTAATGAATCACTGTTTGAGTTGAACGTCAGTTATGTTATTTGATATAATATTTTTTTTTTATTTAAATTTTAATTTGGAGGGTTATTAACATGTTATCCCATCATATTTAGACTTTCTTAATATCTTAGTTTCTAGATTTAAAATATATATATTAGAATTCCTATAGTTATCAAATTAAAACATGTAGCTTTATTTATCCTAATGTATTTTATCGATCGAAACACAATCAAAGGGTAAAAAATTAATTTTAATATTTGAGTTGGTGGTGACATGTGGCTTTTAAAAAAGAACAAAAAGAGCGATGGTGAGAAGTAAGGGCTACTCTCCATTTGCGTCGATGTTGACACAATTATCGAATAGCCTTTTCGTCGCTCTTCATTTACGTCGACGTCAATGTAGTTGAGAAGCGACGAAAGGTCCGCTCGATATTTACATCGGTACCAACACAAATTTAAGCAGTGTTGCTCGATAATTGCAATGATGCGAATGTAGATGTAGAGCGACACTACTTGATATCTACATTGGTGATTCTTTCGTCACTCAACAATTGCATCAATGTCGATGCAGATGTAGAGTGAATGAAAGGATTGCTTGAGGTGGCTATTGTGGATGAGAAGAGTGGTGACGAGATATGAGAGTCACTCTGCATCTGCATCGACACCGATTCAGTTGTTGAGCGGGCACTAATGCATATGCCTAGTGACATTGTTATGCATATGCATAAGCATTAACGTAGGTGTTGAGCGATGAAAGGACCACCGATATAGATGTCGAGCAGCTCTCACTTCTCGCCATCGCTCTCCTCATCTGCGGTAGTCACCCGAGCAACCCTTCTATCGCTTTGCATATGTGTCGGTATCGACGCAGTTATTAAGTGACGAAAGGGCCATCAATGCAAATGCAAAGCGGTGAAAAGACCATCGATGCAAATGTGGAGCAGCAAAAGAGCCGCTTGGCAATTACATGACATCGATGCAGATGCAAAATAATCCTCTCCTCATCCATAATAATCACTCGTGGTCCTTAGTAGCGTTATTGTTTGGCACCATCAATGTCGTTCGTCATCACTAACTGAAACGTTAAAATTATCTTTTTATCATTTATTTTCATATTTTCATCGATAAAACTAATAACGTTAGGATAAATAGAACTAGATATTTCACTTTAATAAGTATTGTAACTACATGGTATAGAGTAATATATAATTAACCCTAATTTGGATGGATATAACTTTTAATTATGCAACCAAGATTATTTACCTATGTCTTCCTCGAATTAAGAGTAAATAATGAATAGATTAGGAGGCTTATGAGATGTGTAAACTATTGACCCAACATGCTTAAAACTAAATTAATAATAATATATTTTAACACTAATTAAGTTTGGTACAAGTGAGTCATTAATTTGATAAGCCCTAAACCGGAGACATCACAGTTCTTTTGCTTGCACAAGTCGACAAGGCATGAGGTCGATGAGCTCCAGGTAACACTACTCTCAGTCATCTTACATTTGCAGACATTATGGTCTCGATAATGTAGCCATGGATCGCGTTGCACGCCTGGAAGTCTTCGGGAAGCACGCCATAGTTAATAGTTCCAGCAGAAGATGGGACCTCAGTTTGTCCATGGCCATTTCTTGCTCACCCGGAGATCATGCAAACCACGTGTTGACTTTCCTGTCAGGCAATGTGTCGAACACCCCAGAAGCATCAATCGACATGGACTCCGGAGCGTCTCCCGGTTTGATTCATCGGCTTTTGATTCATGATGCAGGTCGGCAGCCTCGGAGTGCGTCCTGGGTGCTGCCGGTTGCTACTGGGATTGCAAAGCTTCGGCGGTAGACGAGTGGGTGGAAGAGGCGACATGAAGTTTGGAGGTTAACAGGGTTCATGGGTTTGGAATTCTGACGTATTTAGAAAGAATGGTCAGGTGTAGCTGACATCTTGAACCCTAAACCATAAACAACTAGACAGTAGTGTGCTGGGGACCCCGCGTACAGGAAGAGAGGAATTAGTTCCGATTCCGATTCCCTGGTAGCATATTCCTTTTGGATCTCCTTGCTTCCTCCTTGCCTTCTCTCGAAAGGTCTCGTCTTTGCTACTTTCTGCGATCACCACTCCAGGAAACTCTCATTTGTGTGGAGTTGTTGATTGGTTTTGGCATTGAGGCTGGGAGGAAGGCGGATTTTTGGGGCGACTTAGTGATTTCGGTTTGTCGTGGAATGCCAGTTTGATTTGACAAAGGATTTTGGTGAGTGACCAGCTATTGATTTGTGGTAGATTGCTTACTAATCTTAGTTCGTATCTCTCTTCTTCTACTACTTTGGCTAGTTTTTGTTTTGTCTTTTTTTCTTTGGTTTGTGATGATCGCAGGGAATGGTTTGGCAATTTGGATAATTCTGCTTGGTGTACTGTAATCAATTCTTGCTCTGTGTTTATGGGTTGTCAAATTCTTTCTTCAAACTCTACCATCTACTATGTTTATTTTGGCATGGATACTCTGTATGAAAATAGGTCATGGGAGAAAGACCAGTGATAACTATTCTCCTTGGCAAATGACAAATGCAGATAGGTTCATGTTCTTCTTGGATGAATTTCTTTTTGAACGGTAGGCACTTAGTAATCTTCTTCACTAATTGTAACTAAGTTTTTCTTCGATATTTTCAGGTACAACAATAAGTTCGTAGATCTATCCTGTAGCTGCATTTTATGTCCTTGATAAGGTTCAAGGTTTCATAATGCTGGAGGACGGTATGATAGAATGCAGTAACTGTCATTCCAAATTGCCAGCTCCAGGTGGTAAAGGTATATCTAGGGCATATGACAAAAACAGGAATAAAACACCACCAAAACATCGTGCTCTCAAAGTTTTTATGGTTGCTGGTGATTGTATCTTGGTTGGCCTTCAGGTAATTCTATGATCAATATGTTAGTTCTAATCATAGCTGCCTATATTTCAAACTGAATTTTCTTACTATCGTTATCTCAACTGTTCCAAGGTTGACTCGCAGAAGCTTGTTGAAGATGAGGTCCACAACCTCGTGGCTTTTGATTTTAAAAAAGTCTCACTGTGCACTTCTGATGTTGTCATTTTTCTACTGTTTAAAATCTATGATCAAAGAGTTTGGTAAGTGTTGGACTTAAGGATACTTATCCATGTTTATGTGGGCTCAGGAGCCCAATTAACACTAGCAGCAGTAGAAGAGGACCATAGCAAAGAAAACTAGCAGAAGAGCAGTAGCAAAAGAATGGCATGGCGAAAAAGGGTTGGGTGGGAATATTTTGATAACATAACCAAGAAAAAGGATAATAGAAGCTATCTGGTTTCTTTCCCCTTCTTGTTAATCAGAAATCTTACTAACTTTGACAGATGTATCAAATAAGTCTCATTCTGAGGTTTGTATCAAGAGATCAAAAGAAAGAACTAATATGCTGAAATAAGGAGGCACACCTTATAGGCTCTAGATCCTTTTTTGAAAGATTGCAAGCAGCACGCAAAAGTGTAGTTTATTCACATGCATAATTGATTACATGAGACTTTTCTGTTTGGGTCTAGACAACATGCATAATGCTTGCATCCTGCAATCTTAATCCTCTTTCTGAAAACCCTATCCTCCTTCATGGGTTGTAACATTCTTCTCTAAGAAATGTGTGCATGGAAGGGCAACATGAATTAGATAATTAAAAGAAGAAGAGACCAAAGAAAATTGCAGCAGTTTTTAAATTCTAATTGCGGTGATTACTGGAAGTTTTGACATTTACTAAGGAGAAAACAGTGCTCTTCACCTTGAAATATAACAGCTAATTAATCATGCTAGACATATGGCAGCAGAACTTTTCTTTTAATTTATTTTTCCACATTCTTCTAATAAGAATCATCTAGCAGTACATTTCTAAATATGTATATTAATTAAACTCAAGGATATTAAGGAAAAAAATTCAGAAGTACAAGCTTTATGTGAACTCAAGGATGTTAAAGAGAAAATGTTAGAATTACAAACTAATGCTATGTTACACGCTTTTCTATTTGTTGCAGCCTATTCTAGTCTACATGTCTAAGGTGGATGGGAGCTTTAAGTTTAGTCCTATCAGTGTTAATTTTTTGACTGAGGCTGCAAAGGTTCTCTTTGCCATCATCATGCTGTTATCCCAGGTATGGTAATATTATCACTAAATTTTTTTGCTTGAGTTTAATTTTTGCTATTTTATTATCTAACTTTTCTATGACATAAAGTGCAAAAGTCACTGTGTTATGAACTATGAAATAATTTTAGGAAAGCAGGACATTAGTAGTTTATTTCATAGTTTTTTGTTATATCCTTCCATGCAACTTATGTGATGGTAGATGATTGTTACTCATGGTGCATTACCTCAACCTCTTGTTTGTCCACCAATTCTTATACATTACTTTTTATAATAACATAATATTATAATAATTATTTGAAATGTTTTTTAAACGGAGTATGCCTTTTGCCCTTGAAACTTTCATTGACGATGAAGTATTCCCAACCATTTGTTACAGACTTGCCATCTGTTATTGTATGGTTCCTGTTATGGTATAATAACAGCTTGTTTGGTTATCTACTGCAATTATAATTATTAAATAGCACAACTGAGAGAAACCATGCCTCGCCTGAAGTGGTTATCAAACACATATGTAATTGGGAATCTGATGACAAAACTGCAAATCTATACATTGGGTTTCTTTTTTCTAGTTTGAGTGGGCTGTGAACTTAGATTCATGCAATTAGAGAGCATGATTCTAATAGTTCCCCTTGAAAAGGATATGAATGTTAGGAAACAACAAATCATATAGTTGTATGGCTTCTGAAATTTGTAAAATAGGTAATGCCTTTCATGGACTACCTTGCCAATTTTTATTTACTTTTACAGAACTATATATATTAGCTATTTCAGGTATCTAGTTGCATATGATCCAACTTCTGTGGTGTATAGCTTTCCATTTTTTTCTCTCACCTAGTGAATCAAATCTATGATATATCCATATATATTTTGTTTTCGCTTTTTTTCATTTATTTTGCTGTCTTTGGTACAATTGAGCATGTTCTTAGCTCTAGTATTATTTTGTTAAACTTTTACTAGCATATAAGATGCCATGTCATGCTCCTTATTAATTGGCAGGCTAAAAAACAAAATAAAGGAGACAAACCCCTGCTCTCGATATCCACATTCATGCAGGTAAAACTCTTATGCAATACTATTGACTTTGATAACAAAATTTATATTTTCTTGATCACTTTTTTTCTTTATTAAGGGTTTGGCTTGACCTAATGTGTTTGCAACTTGTTTTTGCAACAAGATCTCCAATTGGATCAATAAGTTATGTCCATCTCATCTTAATTACTCTTTGCTTTTTGATCCAAATATATCATTGTTAGCATTGTTTGAATGACCCAAAGGCAGCAAGAGAACCATGTAGCCACCCCAAGTAGTTGGAACACTATGGCTTTGTTATTTTTGTTCTTGTCATTGTTGTGGAATTATTTGAATCTTCCTGTATAAGAATTGCTTTTCTTGATATTATACTTCAAATTTTTTTGAACATTTGATGAAAGTTGATACTAAAATTAATATCTTCTTGCTATTGCATTGTTTTATCAGAAAAAGTTGCAAATTTTGAGAAAGTGTGGACGATGAGATTTCTTTATGATTCTAGATTCTCAGTATGAAACAAGCTTATGGATCTGAATGTTTCTGGTTGATACTAAAATTAATATCTTCTTGCTATTGCATATTTTATCAGAAAAAGTTGCAAAATTTGAGAAAGTGTGGACGATGAGATTTCTTTATGATTCTAGATTCTTAATATGAAACAAGCTTATGGATCTGGATGTTTCTGATCTTGTCTAGATTTGGAAGTACATTCCTATTCAGTGACCTAATCTTTCAGTTAGAAGGGAACTGTTGATCTGTTCGTTGTGCTTGACTGCTTTTTGTGATAGTTTGTGCATGCCGCTTTTAAAATCTTTTTTCGTATACGTGTTGATCATCATACAAAAATAATATTCTAATGTTAATACTTTGAATTTTTAAATAAAAACCAAAATTCTTGGAATGTCATGCATTTTGTTACTATGCTTGAATTAGTTTACTAGGTACTACTTGCTTATTGATGTTTTCGTCACATCTAAAAGGTTTCATGATAGCAGTTGCTTGTCTAGAATTTGGTGCGACATGGAAAGATGCATGCCTTGTGAAAGTGATATATATAACTAACTCAAGCTATTCTTACAAGGTTTTGCTACTATACCAGAGAATCGGATTTTCCATGGTAGTGGTTTATCCATAATTGCTCTTCAAGATCCTTCCAGTTTCAAAAGTTATAATGCAATTAGTTTCAAACTTTGTTTTAGTGAACAAGCATTACCATCTTCTTTCAACTGATTTGTTATCTTTGCAGGCATTTCGCAATAATGTTCTTCTTTCTATTCCTGCTCTTCTTTATGCAATCAACAACTATCTGAAATTTATAATGCAGGTATAGTCTTTTTTTATCAGATCAAGCATTGTTACTTCCATTTTCTTGTTTATCCATTATCTTCAGGAAATATTAAAGGTAATATTTTTCACCCAGCCTATATAGCTGCATTGGAGATTTATATTTTCTTGACTAAGCCGATTATTTGTTCTATGCTTTATGCAGTTGTACTTTAATCCTGCAACTGTTAAAATGTTGAGCAACCTGAAGGTAATATGTTTCTGAAACTATTAGTACCTGTGTGTTAACTTGATTGACAAATGTTTTTATACCAAGTGCTTTAGGTTGGTTATCTGGCAGAATTTTTCTGAAGCTATTAGGACCTGTGTCTTAACTTGATTAAAAAATGTTAGTAGCTGTTTGCTTAATAATTTTTCATAGACTAACTTCTATTGCAAAAAGCTAAATTTCTGGTTTTTTTATTGGAATGTGCATTCTCATACAAACTCTTCACATCTATAAGCTTTTGTTTAGTTCTTTTTCTTTCTTTTCTTTTTATTTGAATTTTTGCTTGAATCATTCAGAGTTAATTTTAAACCAAAAATCTTTCTAGTGGTTTCATAAAGGTGTTAATATATGACAAAGCTGACCCTAACACAACATAAATTTGTAGTTTTGGTTTTTGTTTGTGTTTGGATCATAAGCAGTTGACACAATGTGCCTCAGTAATAAATTGGTCTGGTTCAGTGTTGAATGTGACTGACAAAACTTGATTAATAATAAGGTTAAATATATTAAATCAACTTCTAGTCCTATGTTGATCAATAAGTTGTCAGGGCATTGAACCGTGATCCTGTTGATGATTTTGATGAAATGAGTGCACTGCTAAGTTGTGCTCCCTAGGAGTTAACTTTAAGAGGGGAATTTTTGATACATTTATTATGCCACTCTATTGTTCATGGCATAGGTGTGTCTTTATTTAGGGTACACCTGACAAAATCTTCACTTAGTAGCGCTATTTTTCTCGTATTCCAATTCTTATTTAATAAATTGGAGGAGTAACTGGCTCCTACCCTTCCTCCCAAAAAATGAAGAGTTCAGCATTTTTATTGCTATTTTGTCTGAAACTGTACATTGTTATAATTGATCTTTTACTATGGCAACTGGTTGTTCTATAATTAAATTGCATTAAGTACTAAGAAAGTGTCTTTAACCATCAAATCACTGTTTCTGCTTGTATTTGTCATATCATTCACCATGCTAGACCTCAATTTATTTGAGCCTATTTGGGAATTTTGTAGCTATCATTGATAGGCATCTGTGGATATGGTTATAACAACTAGGACTTTGCACATGATTTTGCATGTGAAGAGAACCCAAACACCATAAGCAACTTATAGGCAAGTAGAACTTCTTCGTCACAGAATGGACAGCCCAGGCTAATATGGAACATAGGTTCCATATATGAACCAAGCACATTACATTCATAGAGAAAAATCATCCGGTGCTTCTTATTTGTGTTAGTTCATTTATTTGTCTTGTGTGTCTCATATTATGTATTTTATCATTTTTGTCATTTCATGTGTTATATTTTGAACATTCCTATATCCAGCATGTTGCATTCATAGAATTTTCTGGTCCTGAATTTGTTTTGCTGGTGCTCTAATCTCCTGCAGGTTTTGGTAATTGCTGTCCTTCTAAAGATCATTATGAGAAGGCGCTTTTCCATAATCCAGGCAAGTTAAAGCTTCATTGATTTATCACTTAAATAGTTTATAACTTTATATAATGTAAACTAGTTTATAACTTTATATAATGAAGGTATGGAAGGCAATGTTGTACATGAAATTCTTACGTTATTCCTGAACATGCCATATTACTCTTTAGCAGTAATTTATATTCAAAATTGATATAAATTGAGCTATAAGAATAGATGAAGAATGCCAATACTTTTCTAATAATTTCATGCTTTATTATTTGACAGTGGGAGGCTCTTGCACTTTTGCTAATTGGAATCAGTGTTAATCAGTTAAAGTCACTGCCTGAGGATACCAATGCACTTGGTCTTCCTGTTGCAATGGGTGCATACTCGTATACACTGATGTTTGTGAGTGTTATCAACTAGGGGGACAGATATCTCTTTGAGAAACTAGAAATTACTGTTTGCAAATTGAAGTTTCTTTAAATGATTGAGTTGTGCTTAACTGCTGAACCGGACATTAATATAAGGATGACTTGAAACTTACCCGATTGTTTTATTTTACTGGCTTACAATTAGATTTCATTTAGTATTACTATGCTATGACATTCTCAAAAATGCCACATCTTAAATTTAGACAATTTTCTAGCTTACCTCTCCAATCAAATTTCTTGTTTAAGAGTCTCAATTTCATTATTTGACATATTCTTTTCTCTAGATCCACAAACTTATCTTTTGACTTGTTTTATAGATGAAAAACAAGATTGATTCTTTTACTATTTTATGTTCGGTATAGTTGTTTTGAGCACATTCTCCCTTTTTCCAGCAATTTCACATAGTATCTTAATGATACCTAAATATATTACTTTCTAACTAACAACTAATTCTACTAAATCTTTTCAATTGATCTACAATGACCGTCATCTAATATTTCCCTTAGTTTTATTCTAGTTTGTGGTCATAAATTCTTACCTTGAAACAAAATTTCAGGTTACTGTTCCTTCTCTGGCTTCGGTCTTCAATGAGTATGCTTTAAAAAGCCGGTTTGACACAAGCATATATCTTCAGGTAACTTTTGTGAATTACCACTATAGATTTCTAGGGTTACAATAAAAACTGATAATGACAAAGTGACCCACGTAGCTGATCCCAAATAGTTGGGACATTATGGCTTGTTGTTATTATATAATAAAAACCTACAATTTATTGTGCTAATAGAAACCTACCTTTTACTATGCTAATAAAAAGGTACATGTTATTGTGTTTCACCAACACCATATCTATGCTTTTCTAGATGCAGCTAATTTAGCCCTTCTCATCAAGAAGTTATGTAGATATGGTTGCCATGTAGCAGCTTAACATGTTTAGGAAGATGGCAGACAGTGGGTTGAGCACATATCAACCACTGTTTTGATATGGAGACCTCCATGACCCCTTTTTAAACACTGGATATAACAATTTGCAAACATTGGGGATAAGAATCACTTATTTTGAATGTTTCTGTTGTTTCACTTGCAGAACTTATTTTTATATGGCTATGGGGCTATATTTAACTTCATTGCAATTGTTGGAACTGCTGTCCTGAAAGGTATGGACGTAAGAAATTATCAGGGCTCCAAATTTTGCTATAAATAATGATGACATGTGCAAATTATTCTAAAGAGATATTCTTTAAATGAATTTAGAATCAATTTTTATTTTTTTAAGCTTTAGTAAGTGACTTTTTACCTGTTTATTGAAGGGTCTTCTCAATGTATAATAGATTCAGTGTTTATCAAACACAAAACCAGGACACAGATGCTTCCTTTGCTAAATGTTGTATGAAATGTCTATCACATGAATAATCAAGCAGCTTGGAATGACATGTTGTTTTCAGGGCCAAGTAGCTTTGATATCCTTCAAGGGCACTCAAAATCTACGATGTTTTTAATATGCAACAATGCTGCACAAGGAATCCTCTCCTCATTTTTTTTCAAATATGCTGGTAAAGCTGCTGTTGCTTGTCTCTCTTTATGAGTTTGAGTTTCTTGATATCCTGTAGTAACTTAGAATATTCCGACTGAATTATATTGTTGATATATTCTTCTTGATTCATTAGATCATTACATTCATGGTCAATGATTGCAGATACGATTTTGAAGAAGTATTCCTCTACCGTTGCCACAATTTTTACAGGCATTGCATCTGCTGCTCTGTTCGGTCACACTCTTACAATAAATTTTATCTTGGGCATTTCAATAGTCTTTATATCAATGCACCAGGTAATTTCTACTTTTTCAAGTCATTTTCTTGGAGGATCATATGCTAATATTCTTGTGCATCTTCACATAGTTCTTTTCCCCACTTGCAAAAGCGAAAGATGAGATGCCTGATAAGAGAATAGAGATGATGGATGCTCAAGATGTCAGGTTTATATCTATTCCTTGTTTCATTCTCCTAAAGACTATGTTTTCCTTTTGTTATCCTCGTTTAACCTATAATTTTGTCTGAGAGTAAAAAACTCTACCACTGTGAATTACTACATAGTATAGATTTTGTTTTTTTTGTCAGCACAAACCAGCATATGCTGAGACATCTGTACTGGTTCTGGCCTTTTTTTTTTTTAGTATGGCCAGGTCAAATTTTGACAATATCTACCAACACTGGAGGCATGACACTGTATCAATCTAACAATATACCAAAACCCTCCAAATTATCTATATGAAAGACCTTGCTCTTGATTATTTTCTTTAAAGTTATTATCCTTTTTTAGATGAATAATTTTGCATATGCTAGAAGAAACTACAACAATCCATAGACTGGGTTGTGAACTCAATGCACATGCCTTGACAATAAAGTTTGAATTTATTTTCACGCGCAAGCATACTTGTGTCTCTGCATACTTAAAAAACTTTGATGTCCGTTTAACTTATGAAACAACAATTGAATGTTGCTTCAGTTGAATGAAGTAACAATTGAATATTAATCTAAATTGTCCATTTCACTTATCTTTACCATATCTTTACATGTTCATCATCTTGTATAATCCTTGTTAGATGTTATCAGTGATACTTTGCCCTGAATCTAGCATGAGTTCCAAATCATCTTGTATATTTTTGCAGGTTAAAGGAAACTTCGTATGTAAATATAACTCATGGGGCAACTAAAGATGTAAGAAACAAACATGTTCAATTATTATTCGATGAAAATTTTTGATCGAACAACTTAATGTTGAGATATTTTTCATGCATCATTTTCCATTCAGGCTAGCCATCCTGTTGGACCCGACGAGAGACAGATGCTTCTACGTGTCTAACATTACTTTCAAGGTCCATGCTTCTTTCTTTCAGGAAAAGTAATTAATACATGTCATGATCGATTTTACTTTATTACTAAAACAGTATGATTTTGATATATTTTAAGATTCTTGCATACTTTTTCCCGAGAGTATTAAACACTACATGATACCATTAGCATACTATAAAGTTGATGTTGATAGCATGGCAAGGCAGGAGATACGTGGCATTGACATTTTCACTCAGCTAAAGTAAGACTCCAGCTATTTCAGCTTATTAACTAATAATTGAGTATTAATCTTTTTGAAACTCATTATAATTTGATATTTAACTAGAATGAAGAGGACCAAATTATATATTTGTTCATTCCTGATGCCTCAAGCTATGATCAGGATAGCAAACCTATCATATGACATCTGATTCTTAAACTATAGATATACCTTGATACTGAGGTAAAAGTGTTGTGTGAAGCATAAAAGAATTAATTTTGTTTCAACTGATGAATGAGATTCTTAGAACATCAACCATAGACTATGACCAATCATAGGTAAAAGCTATGATCAATCCCAGTATGATATTCTGAGAAGATCAAACCATGTTTGTTTCTTGGAGGGTGTACTATTTTATATATTTTTATATGGGTAAAGTTTTCAAAAATATCTTAAATTTTTATTTATTCCTATCGGGTATCACCTTTTTATTTTATTGTCGTAAAATGTCTCTTATCTTAGATTATTCTTGACCTTTGTCACGTTGGTTGTGTCGTGACCATCTTTACCTTTCGTCATCTCTTATTGTTATCGTTGCCTTGTCACCATCCTCGATCCCTTTAAGAGGCCTCTCGATGTTGTCCTTATAGGCCTTGTGAGGCTCCTCACCACCATCATGTCACTTGTGAAGGCTTCGTAGTTGTTTTTATTATCTTATTGTCATCCTCACAAACCACTCGATTTTGCCTCTCGTCTTTCACTGCTTTTGTTATGTTATCATAGATTTATTTGGTTTTGTCTAAGTTGTACGACACCCTTGTATATATGTCGATAAAGGGTCAGTTTTCTCAAAACCTCTTATGGTCTTTTATGGACTCGTAAAAAAAAAGATATATTAGAGAAAGTATTTAACCCTTGATAGACAATATAAATGACAAATATTTGATAGACAATATAAATTACAAATATAGATTTTGTAAACTCTGAACAATCATACGACAAAGAATCCAAAGTAGTCCTTCACGATCAAAAGTCATCAATACTGTTGTAGAACAAACAAATAGTAAACTAACCCTAGATATTATCTCAAAAGTTCATCCAGTCATGTGTCGTCCGGATATATTTTAAGAGTTATACTAGCTGACAATCCACACCATTCTATGATTGATGTAGAGCTGAATCATTAGCCATTCCTGTATAAATGGCTTTTGGAGAACTTGTTAAGTCAATGGTGTTGCATGTACCCCTTTCCGGATATCTTTTGAGAGTTATACTGGTTGACAATCTACACCATTCTATGATTGATGTAGAGTCGAATCATTAGCCATTCCTGTATAAATGGCTTTTGGAGAACTTGTTAAGTGGATGGTGTTGCATGCACTCCTTTTCGGATATCCTTTGAGAATTATACTGACTGACAATCCACACCATTCTATGATTGATGTAGAGCCGAATCATTAGCCATTCCTGTATAAATGGCTTTTGGAGAACTTGTTAAGTCGATGGTGTTGCATGCACCCCTTTCCGGATATCTTTTGAGAGTTATACTAGCTGACAATCTACACCATTCTATGATTGATGTAGAGCCAAATCATTAGCCATTCCTATATAAATGACTTTTCGAGAACTTGTTAAGTCGATGGTGTTACATGCACCCCTTCCCGGATATCTTTTGAGAGTTATACTGGCTGACAATCCACACTATTCTATGATTGATGTAGAGCCAAATCATTAGCCATTCCTGTATAAATGGCTTATGGCTTCTGGAGAACTTGTTAAGTCAATGGTGTTCCATGCACCCATGCACCCTTTTCCTGTGGAGGACGCAAAGAAGGATGGAAAATGAGAGGGTTGGTTTTGGTCTGCCATCTTCCCATGAGAAAAAAAAGAAGAGCACTAGGCAGCACAGCACGCTTTCGCCACCGAGCCCATTTCTTCTCTTTATTTTCCCCCTCTCCGTATCAGAAGGGCTCATACAGGATGGTCTCAAGAAGAACAATAAAAATACAGGCACGTTCATGGAAGACAAGGAAAGTACCAAAAGACGCCGAGGATAAGCCATGCTCACAGTGAACTTATGGCGAATAGTTGGTGGGTTTGTTCCACTTCCGCCGCGCCTAAAAGCCTGACATAAAAAGGCTGCGACGCGGCACAAAGGAAGGCAGCAGAAACCAAGTAGTAGTTGGCTTTGCCAATAATAAGCTGATCGGTGACAGGAGATGCAAGGCTTACTCCTCCACTGTATCTCTCGCCAAAGGAGAGTTACCCTGCAACTGGTTTTAGCTTAAAGCATATTCAAAACCTGGAGTTCATTGGTGATGTCCTTCCTCCCCAACAATTTTAGCACAGTTAAAATAAGGAAAAGAATGCACCAACGAAAACAATAAGACGAACTGAGATGCTTGATGTCGTACAGATAGGGTCAAATTTTTTTATTTGATTTTTACCCCCACATTCAACTCAAAACTTTGGAAATGTGACATGCAAAGTGGAGCTTACTGTAAGCAGGCAGCATTCCATTGTTTTTGTTACCATTTACCAATCCAAATGTGTAAGCTAAACTGCAATATTTGTAGCTTTCTACCCCACCTAACAATATCAACAAAACAAACCCCACGAATAAAAGGCAGGAGGACCAGTGCAATGCTGCCTATGTGAATCATAGAGAGGTTGTTTAGCTTAGTAAAAGATCTCTAAAATGGAGTTATGATTTTTATCTAGTTACAAGAGGTTGTTTCTCAAGGGAACATGAAATATATGTGTCTTTCGTGTACATTTGTATATCTTTCTTGTGTGATGATCTAGAGAATCACCTGGATGTTAAGATAATAACAAGTTGGTTTTGTAGCAAGAATTCATTTAACCAGAAAAAGACATTGATAATAACAAGAATAAGAGTTTGATGATTCAATGTCATTAATTTGCTATAATAAAAAATTTTAAGGGTTAAAGATCCATCATATCAAAGTATAATTGTCTATTAAGTTCAGGCATATGTCCTCTTCAAAGAAAGAAATATGTGAACTAAGCAGCTAATGCATCCACCAGTGATAAGACAAATATATCAGCAAATGAATCAAATAAATAATAAGAGCTAAGAGAAGACAGAGTCTAAGAGGAATATTAATTAAACAAAAATATATCTTCTCCAAGACAGTTTGAAGTGACGGCTAGAGATAGATTTCAATAGACTTCATAACAAAAGCACCTGAGATTATAAAGTAAAACATGAGAAAGACAAAATAGTAGATAAAAAGGTATTCAAAACATGATGTTTTGACTGTGAGACTTCAGGCCTCCATGTATCTTTCTTTTGATCTGCTTTGGTTCAGATCATACAGGTTTCTTTCGACCTGCTTTGGTTCAGATAATAGGGTCATGTATCCTCATCTTTGAATGAGTGCTATTTCTCATGATCTAAGCCACCAAAAAGGAATACTAAATTGCTGCTATTTGAGGATGGATAGTGACTCATATGCATTACCAAGCTTGGACCTCAACTAATGCGGAACTAATCATAGTATTACAGGCTCATTATGCTCAAAGCATATGCACTAGCACCAATGGACATATAAAACCTGGCAACTCTCTAGCACGCAAAATTGCTCATTTGGTTTTTTGTCTTGTGTCATTTGGAGAGTCAAACAAATTCATCTTCATAATCAGAGGATCAATCCATACTTATAAATACCAAGCATCGTAATGTTGTTGGTAAAATAAACATCATCTTTCTAGAAGGAAGCCATCACAAATGTCATGGAAAAATAAGAAAACTGATGCCAAAATGTTAAGGAGTCCGAAGGCTAACATCTTGACCATGTGAATACAACCAAGATTTACTAGTAGAAAATCATTTACCATCAATTTGCCATGAAGTCAAATGATGAAATGAAATCCACACTCAGAAAATAGTCATTCCCTGATTATAACCAGTGGAGACTTCATGACGATAATGAAGGTACCAAAAGTTACATCCAGCATGATCTATTAATAAGGGAAAAAAAAAGATTGAGCTGTTCTGATATGTAACTTGACATAGAACAGAATTCCATGTAGATTCCACAGAAAAGCTGGTATCCAAAAATTCTAAGGCAAGCTTACCTTCTTGGAATGGTCTCTGAGATACTAATTACATGCAAAATAAGGAAAATGAAAAGAGGTTTACCATTGAGTTGAGTTCCCAGATGCAGACTTTATTGGAAAGGGAAATGGATGTATATGACCCTTCATCAGAAAGAGTAGGAATTTTAAGTGATTTCAACTGACAAAAGAATTCTACATGCATTATTGATTGAATATCAACTACTCTATTTTTTGGTCTAGAGAGCACAACAGAAACACACACCTACTTTCTACCAACTCTCGACTAACACCGTATGTACCCTGAACATATGCATCAAGCATACAAATATCTAAGTGATTCTTGTGATCAGCAGTTAGCTTGAAAAGCAATTCAAGAGAGTAAATCAGAAGCATCTTACCATATACTTATTAGCAGCTTAAAGCATATTTGCCACTAAAACTTGATTAAGATTCTTCTTTCTGAAATGGGATAATAAGCAGATAACCACAGAAGCAATAATTATTCAGTAAAACATAAATTTAACTGCACATTATTTAAACTACAAGAAATGGCCAAGAATTTAGTCCACAGTCATAAAACCAAGAAATCACCAAGAATTTATCCTTCCAAGATCTCTATTATCAAGATTTACAAGAATAGCATTGTTGTCATTTTTTAACAGGGGTTGCCACTAAGTTACTACTACATTCAAAGTTCAAGTAAATCAATCAATGACCTAAAGCCTAAACAATTCTTGAAGACAAGTGAGTAATTAGATGCAGAGTATAAATTTGTTTGGTGATCCACAAGTACAATATATATCAGATGGAGACACTTTCTATCATCTACTTTTCACAACTTTGCAACTTTAGGAGTCAGAATTGTCTCAGCTAGACCAACATAGGAAAAGAAATTACCAAATTATTCAAATTGAGCATTTAAGCTACAAGTACATTAAATATAATCAATGTTTCTTCCTCTGATGTAAGTTCTAATGAATACCTTACTTTTAAAAAAAATGTTATTTAATCAAAACAGGAATTATAATTAAGGTGGTGTACATTGACCCTCCCCAAACCCCGCATTGGCGGAAGCCACATGTACTGGGTGCAGTCTTTTTTATCATAGCCAGTAATTTAAAAAGACACTCGGGCGAGACGAGGTGAGGCCCGAGCGCCTCGCTAAACATCCAGGCGGTGCGCTTCAAAGAGGCGCCGCCTAGGCGCTCTCCCGAGCCCAGGCGCTGGGCGCTTCGGGCGAGCGCCTGGGTTAAACCAGGCAACCGAACTAGGTTTTTAGGTCTGGTTCAATCTCTGGTGGTTAGTTGGTTCAATCGAACCAACTAAAATCGATATTAGCTGTCGCTGCCCAACCCTAACCGACTAAACCTGCTTGTTGCCGCTGTCGCTCTCGCGCCCGCTACTCGCCGCTCCCGCTACCTCCTTACACTCCCGCTCCCGTTGTCGCTGTAAGGGCCTCCTTACACTTCCGCTCCCACTGCCGCTGCCTCCTTACACTCCCGCTCCGGCTCCCGCTGCTGCTTCCTCTTTTCTCAGTCAGCACCCCATTACACTCTTTCTTCTCCTTCTGTATATTGTTAACAGTATACAGTATACTGTTAATAGTATACTTAACAGTATATTATATACTGTTAACAACATATTTTTATTAATTTAATAGCATATTTTTATTTAAAATTTTAAATAATTATATTTATTAATTATATTATATATTTTTATATTTTAACGTCTCGCTTCGCTCGGTCGAGCGCCTGGGCGAGCACCTAGCGCCTTGAGCGTTTTTGAACCTTAACGCCTTTTGACGCCTAACGCTTTTTAAATCACTGATCATAGCATAAGAAACTAAAATACCATGTATCAGTAGAATAAAAAGTATCAAGAAAAGATCAAAAGAAGATTGTCTAGCATGCACTGCCAACCAGTTGGCTATGTTTATCTTCCCTATAGATGGATTTGACTTTGTAAAATTCAAGGGAGTTCAAAATGCTGCAGCATTTTGTGATTGTCTTTACTAGTATCAAAAGAACTAGAAAACATAACTTGGACACTCATTGTCATTTTTGAGTCAGTTGCCTACACCTGTTTTCGTAGTTTACTAACGATCCAATAGGCATATATAAAAATCATCTTCAGATAAGGTAACCTTAAATGTTATGGCCTTGTACAGAATATCAACATAATTTTCATATCCTACTCCTCAACAATTGTTAAGGACAAAACCTTCCATGTACAAAGAGCTATTCTAAAGCAAAAAACATTCACTTAGTCACAAACACCAGCAACAAGGCTCTGAACAATGGGGAGAACAGTCGATAATATGTACGGACTGATAAATTCAACAGATGTTGTCACCCTGCAAACCGATGCTAACCACCATGCAAGGTAGAGATAAAGACCACGACGTCCTTCTCCTCCAACTCCATGTCGAGGCTGCCACACAGTTCCCAGTCACAATCGTTTACGAGTACTAACACCCCCGGTCTCCTACACACCCAACAACCAAATACCATTCACGAACTCAAGATACAAAGTCTCCAAAACCCTAATTTTACACGAATGCATCACCAAGATCGGAATTATCTCATTTCTATACTCTATCAGAAAAAACTTACACCGAGTCCCCTTTCATGAACATCTCAGGTCGCTCCTTGATCAAATTCGACTTGACCCAAGCCAACAGGTCGCGCATCGTCAGCTGCGAGTTATGCCGCCCCACGAGATTACTAAATATAATAACCCTAAAAAAAAGCCAGCGAAATGATGAGTTCGTACCTTGTCCTCACCGGTTTTGGTTTCACATCTACGTTGTGGATCTTGGAGGATTATTGGCAAAGGAGCTCCAGACCGCCTCTAAAATCACCACAGATTGGGAAAAGGGTGAGATGAGACCAAGTGATAGAAACCAAAACAAGAATAAGTGGAGGTGAAAGCAAGAGAGATTACCCAAGCTCCGGAGTGAGTTGCATCGAATCTAAATGGACAAGGATCGATCGGAGAAGAGACGATGACCATAGAAGAACTCTGAGGGGGCGGCAAACGAGAGAGAGAGAGAGAGAAAGAGGGGCGGAGCCTTAGTTAATGAGATGTTTATTTACGAAAGAATATATGATATTTAGAAGAGTAAATGAATTATTAACTTTGATAGGGTAAATAGATATTTCAAATATATAGCATTAGTCTCTTATTTTTGCTCTACTCTATAATATCACTATTTTCGGTGTAAATCATTAATTGAAAGATAAATTCTCCAAAAAAAAATATATATTTTTATATTTTAACGTCTCGCTTCGCTCGGTCGAGCGCCTGGGCGAGCACCTAGCGCCTTGAGCGTTTTTGAACCTTAACGCCTTTTGACGCCTAACGCTTTTTAAATCACTGATCATAGCATAAGAAACTAAAATACCATGTATCAGTAGAATAAAAAGTATCAAGAAAAGATCAAAAGAAGATTGTCTAGCATGCACTGCCAACCAGTTGGCTATGTTTATCTTCCCTATAGATGGATTTGACTTTGTAAAATTCAAGGGAGTTCAAAATGCTGCAGCATTTTGTGATTGTCTTTACTAGTATCAAAAGAACTAGAAAACATAACTTGGACACTCATTGTCATTTTTGAGTCAGTTGCCTACACCTGTTTTCGTAGTTTACTAACGATCCAATAGGCATATATAAAAATCATCTTCAGATAAGGTAACCTTAAATGTTATGGCCTTGTACAGAATATCAACATAATTTTCATATCCTACTCCTCAACAATTGTTAAGGACAAAACCTTCCATGTACAAAGAGCTATTCTAAAGCAAAAAACATTCACTTAGTCACAAACACCAGCAACAAGGCTCTGAACAATGGGGAGAACAGTCGATAATATGTACGGACTGATAAATTCAACAGATGTTGTCACCCTGCAAACCGATGCTAACCACCATGCAAGGTAGAGATAAAGACCACGACGTCCTTCTCCTCCAACTCCATGTCGAGGCTGCCACACAGTTCCCAGTCACAATCGTTTACGAGTACTAACACCCCCGGTCTCCTACACACCCAACAACCAAATACCATTCACGAACTCAAGATACAAAGTCTCCAAAACCCTAATTTTACACGAATGCATCACCAAGATCGGAATTATCTCATTTCTATACTCTATCAGAAAAAACTTACACCGAGTCCCCTTTCATGAACATCTCAGGTCGCTCCTTGATCAAATTCGACTTGACCCAAGCCAACAGGTCGCGCATCGTCAGCTGCGAGTTATGCCGCCCCACGAGATTACTAAATATAATAACCCTAAAAAAAAGCCAGCGAAATGATGAGTTCGTACCTTGTCCTCACCGGGTTTTGGTTTCACATCTACGTTGTGGATCTTGGAGGATTATTGGCAAAGGAGCTCCAGACCGCCTCTAAAATCACCACAGATTGGGAAAAGGGTGAGATGAGACCAAGTGATAGAAACCAAAACAAGAATAAGTGGAGGTGAAAGCAAGAGAGATTACCCAAGCTCCGGAGTGAGTTGCATCGAATCTAAATGGACAAGGATCGATCGGAGAAGAGACGATGACCATAGAAGAACTCTGAGGGGGCGGCAAACGAGAGAGAGAGAGAGAGAAAGAGGGGCGGAGCCTTAGTTAATGAGATGTTTATTTACGAAAGAATATATGATATTTAGAAGAGTAAATGAATTATTAACTTTGATAGGGTAAATAGATATTTCAAATATATAGCATTAGTCTCTTATTTTTGCTCTACTCTATAATATCACTATTTTCGGTGTAAATCATTAATTGAAAGATAAATTCTCCAAAAAAAAATATATATTTTTTATGTTTTATTCTTACATAATATTTTTCTTTTTAATATTTAATTATTATTTTATTATTATTACTTGTTATGTTACGGTATAAGTTGTCTCCATCATATCATCCATCTTAACAAACTGGAGGGAGGCGATGAAATCTAAAGATAATATCGTCTTAAAAAAATATATTTAAAAAAAATACTCAATTGAAAAAAATTTAATTTTTTTTAAAATATATGTAATTAGATGTTAATTATGTATCTTAGGAGTTTATGTAGAATTAAGAGTCTTAATTAGAAAACCTAACATTGAGATATCAGTTATCTTAGTTGATAACTATTGTATAGGGTTTCAAACTCTCACCAAACTAATTATAATTATACATATATATATATATAATTGATCAAACAAAAATTAAAATTCTCAAAAGAGGTTTCAATATAAACACCATTAAACTACTGTTTTAGATATTAAATTTTGTGAGCCTCACATGTCACAGTGTTTTAGGTGTTGATGACCAAAGTTTTGCTTCAGTCAAAAATTAGAAGTCATCATTGTTGTATTGTTTCTTTACCTATATATTATTCATGCCTGATGTGCATTTTGAGCAAATCATTTCCTAATAGCAAACAATTTACACCAGCGAACACAGATGATGGAGTTTCCCAAACTTTGGATTCCTTGTTGAACTGAGCTGAAGAAGACTTCTTCTGCCTACCTAAGTAGGCTGCAAGAATTCTGGGAAGTATAGTTCTCTCCTCGCCATTGTTCTTCGTTTGCTCATCACGCATCTTACTTTTTCCTCTGCGGACAATGACCTTTGCGGACTGGCTTGTAGCTCAAGACTTTTTCCTGAGAACAACTACTTTAATGGTACATATACCTTTCACAGAATCCTCCGGACCTCATCACCGAAGAACCTTCTTCCATGATCATTACCTCATGCCCAGCTGAGGACCATGCATATTGCGTCGATGCAGCTGTCGCAGCGGATGCGATCGAGGGAATAAAGTGTTCCCCAGTCATTCGAGAACAAGTTCTTCCTCATCTCTGTCTACAAAAGGGAACGAACGCCATGGGAGGAGCTCGGCAGCTAGCGACGATCGAGGACTCCTTGGAGGGGGTGGGTGGAAGGGGAGAAGCAGGCTCGGAAATGTCGTACAGGAGCCAACAGCAGCAGCAGAACTACGCGAGGGTGCACGGCGAGGACTACATGAGCTACGTCGCCAGGATCGAGAAGACGACGAGCATGATCGAAGGGCCGCACTTCCCCAACCTTCACGCCATTTACAAGCACAAGGAGGGGAACAAGGAGGGGAACGAGGAGGAGGAGAAGCGCCAAGTCGGGCGCTTCGGCAGGGTGGTACACCTGGAGATGTTCGACGACGGCAAGGGCGCCACCATCAAAGCAACCTGAGAGCACCATGCATGGCTTGGAGATGAAACTATAATGATCTATGCACTGTTGATATATGCTCCGCTACTTCTCAATAAACGTTAACTAGCTATTAAAGATCTTATGCTCCATTGACTTTGTGTTTGATTCAGGTTAACTTCTACTTCTTCTTCTTCTTCTTCTTCTTCTTCTTCTTCTTCTTCTCCTTGTGGCTATTAGTGATGGAATTTACAGAAAATTACATGAAAGATGGCATGAGTGTGTGAGAATTCACAAGCAATAAGTGATAGAATATAAAGAGTGCAGACAACAACAATTGGATTGGATGAGAGGTATGAAGCAGCATGTATGAAGGAATGTTCCTCTTCAGCATGAAACAGAGTTGCTGAAGAGGAACACTGCTTCATACACCAAAGAAAAGGTATTAATTGTCCCAAAGCCAAACAGATATAGCATAATATGTTTATATTAGGGTTAAAAAAAGAATAAAATTATCTTTCTATTCATGCCTGGAATATATATATATATATATATATATATATATATATATATATATATATATATATATATATATATATATATATATATATATATATATATATATATATATATATATATATATATTTGAGGTTAAAAAAATGAAGTCTTCTTCTCTAATAATATAGGAGAAACTCCTATTTATAAAGTACTGAGGAAAAATATTCATAGAATAAAGAATATTACTCATGTAATTGGCCCAAAATGCTAATACATATGGAGCTCAAACACAACCTCTTGACATAATCTTTCTCTGTAATTGTGTGCATCACTGCACTTTCTTTGTCAGATTGTCTTTGTTGGTCACCTATTTCACTCAGTTCATAATCATTGGACTATTATATAGATTTCTTTTCTGATCATCTATTATATATATATCATCAGAGTATCATATAGATTTCTTTGATATGTTTACATTATTTAGCCAAGAACTCATCCACAGTATCAAATCTTTCACAACCCCAATTCTGATTTCCTTGGAACATGCTTCAATTATCAATCACCACATACATTGGGTTTGCCCCCATCAAACCAACACCAGCATTCAAGGCAAAGTGGCAGACCTCTTTTCCAACCATTTGCTATATTGGCAACATCCAATGTTTACAGGGCATATCGAGAGACTCCCTCAGGGCCCACATGTGGGACCCCGCTAACCATGCCATTCCCCATGTAGCAACACATGCACGCGCGCAGTGTTGACCCCGGGTCGATTTCGTAATTTCGCGACTCTGGCGCGGGGGAAGGGTTTCCCGTTGCCCCGTTATTTGTGATATGAACACCCCCGGCTTGTCCACTTTGCACCCCTCTGTTCCCGCATCACATTGGGGAGGCGGTGAGGGACGAGGGGGCGTGTAATGGTAGGAATAGCGGCGTGAAGGTACGTCAGGATAACGATACGTTGGTGCGCCGGTACATCGCCTCCGCATTAGAACGGCACTGTCTCTCTCGCTTCACTCTGTTCCCCTCTCCTGCGATTGTCGCGTTCCTTCCCTTCCGGCGTAGCGGTCTCCCGTACCGGTTTTTGAGTACGTAGCGGTTTTCTTTAAAGGAGAGAGAGAGAGAGAGAGAGAGAGAGAGGGCGCCTGGGGATCTTTGGCGTCGCGAGGATGGAGGGGGGAGGCCGGGGGAACCCTTTAGATCCGGCGGCTGCGGAGTTCTACCCGGTGGCAGGCCAGTTCGCTCTCGGCCATCCGCAAATTTACTACAGCTACCCTCCTCCCCCTCCGCTGGCGGTCGCGCTTCCGGTGTTCCACCACCAGCAGCCGCAGCAGGTGGAGATGGCAACGGGGACGAGGGCTGTGGCGCTGAGCATGGTGCCCCGGCACGTGGGGGAGGCCGAGGTGAGGGCGGGGATGGAGGCGTTCGGCGGAGTCCGGGCGGTGGAGATGGGCGCGCTGGCTGCGGACGGGGTCGTGACCGTGCACTTCTACGACCTGCGGAGCGCGGAGGCGGCGGTGGCGGAGGTCCGGGAGCAGCACGCGAGGCGGCAAGCCCGGATCGGGTACGGCGGCGCACTCGGGAACTGGGCGCCGCCGTGGCTGTACCGCTCGCCGGAGCTCGGCGGCGGCGGTGGCAGCGGCCAGGGGACAATAGCGGGCTACGCCGTCTGGGCTCAGTTCGCAGCCTCATCGCTCGACGAGCCCAACCAGGGTTCCATCCTCGTCCTCAATTCCGATCCGCGCGTCTCCTTCGCCACTCTCAGAGACATCTTCGAGCCATTCGGTATATATTCGTCTCTCCTGCAGTCTTCGTTCTCATAGTTTCTTCTTTTCCTCATACTTCTCGTGCCGTTTCAGTTCTCTATATTCCCATATCCTCCCAAAGATAGATCGATCGAGGAACAACAAATCGTAATTATATCGCATATTTCACCTGCAATAACTATTGGGCCCGATTTACTTTTTGTTTCATTGTTGTCGAGTAAGAGACGACGAATTCTATTATGAAGGCATCTGTCGTCCTCAGTTTCATCATTCTTGCCGTATGGCCTTTTGTTCGCTCACACATATCGTCGTCTTTCACCTGACAGGAGCTCTCAAAGAGGTGAGGGAGACGCCCTCGAAGCCGCAACACAAGCTCGTGGAGTTCTTCGACACGAGGGACGCAGCTCGCGCTCTCGCCGAGCTCAACGGGAAGGAGATCAATGGGAGGCTGCTGCTGCTGGAATTTGGTACACCTGGTAGCGGCCAAGTCCGGAGGTCTTACTCTTCTTACTCCAAGCTTTGTTTCGATTGTTCATGGATCCTCGATGGATTACCGATGGTGTAAGTTTCGCATGCTACGACAGCAATTACCCGAGGAGGGAAGCCGTGCACGGCCACGGCCTCCACGGTTCCCCCTTGCCTCCGAGGTTCCTGCGAGGCGGTTCACAGCCCAGCAGATGGTCACAAGCAAGTGGAGCTTCCGCGAGATCATCCTCCTCGTCCTCGCTTCCCGGAGCAAGCGGGGAAGCAAGCCAGGGATCTACGGTGGTGCCAAAGAAGACCAGTACCAATACGGCTCCCGCTGCTGTTACCAGAAGACGCGGTAGTAACAGTAGTGGTGGGAGGAAGGCCAAGAGCAGCGGCAGCTCCAATCGTCCCTCATCGTCATCGTCGCCGCCGCCACCGCAGCAGCAGCAGCAGCAACAGCAATCGAGCGGCGGCAGCAGGAGGAGTTGGAAGAACCGAAGCAAGAGCGGGAGCAGCGAGTCGAGGTTCCTCTTCAAGGAAGTGGAATCGGAGGAATCATCCGAATCCTCTTGTAGGGATTCCAGAACTACAGTCATGATTAAGAACATCCCAAACAAGTACAGGTCCCCCACTCCTCCCCTCCCCACCACCTCAAAGTATCTTATCCGGATGTCGGAGTTTCTACATACATATGATCTCCATTGGTTAATTACATGCATCCTTCACTCCGTTCTATTTCTCTCTCCGGAATGCAGTCAGAAGCTGCTGTTGAACATGCTCGACAACCACTGCATTCAGTGCAACGAGCAGATTGGCTTGGGAGCCGACGAGCCCTACTCCGCCTACGACTTCGTCTACCTACCCATCGACTTCAAGTAAGTTTTTGAATCTAGAGATAGATAGATAGATAGATAGATAGATAGATAGAGAGAGAGAGAGAGAGAGAGGAGGTCGTCGCAGATATATATATATATGCTAAGAGAAAGAGGGAAGAGGGATCACAAGGCAAAACGGGCAGACGAGGGGGATCGCTGCCGGCGGCTGCTGCTGTTTCACGAGCTGGTCTCTCATTCCCGTACGCTGCTGCGTCCAAATGGCTTTAGAGACCCTAATGGCAATGAGATCGCTGGCTGGCATATAAAGACAGATCCCCTCATTCCTTTCTCTCTCACCGCGATCTCGCGTCCCTCCCGCTGGAGCAAAGAGATCGGTCACTCACTTACTCCAAGTGTGTGAAACCGTGAAAGGAGAATGAACCCATCAAACCCTAATCAGCAAGCAAGGCTTCCTTGCAGACATCATAGAATATAAACAGAGTCATCCCTCGTGATCATACTTGTGTTTCCACTCGTTGATGAGACACATCAGAAGGGTTTCAGAGATATTTCTGATTAAGCCCTTTTTGTTTTTTTCTCTTCTTTTACTTTTTCTCTCTATCAGAATCCAAAGTGGGAAAAGCAGCCTTTATTAGAAAGCTAATTGTCGTTTGGAATAGTGTTTGTGTAGTAGTCATTGAATTGACTCGTGGCTTGTTGACGTTGTGAAGCAACAAGTGCAACGTCGGGTACGGGTTCGTGAACTTGACGTCGCCGGAGGCCGCGTTCAGGCTCTACAAAGCCTTCCACCAACAGCCATGGGAGGTCTTCAACTCACGCAAGATCTGCCAAGTCACCTACGCTCGGTTGCAGGTTGCTACGGGGCTCTCTCGTGTTCGTCATTGTATTCGACTGTTACCTACCAGCCGTTGCTTTAGCTTTGAATTCTCTTTCAAGGGATTGGAGGCGCTCGAGGAGCACTTCAGGAAGTCCAAGTTCGCGTGCGACAACGACGAGTACATGCCCGTGGTCTTCTCTCCGCCCCGCGACGGGAGGCAGCTCTCGGAACCTGTCCCGGTCGTCGCCGTCGGCAGCGAGCAGCGCCTCGAGGACCTTTCCTGGACGCACTGCCAAGGCACCGACCTCGCCGACGCGTCGCAGCAGGTAGCCGACAGCGGCGGAGCTTCTTCCACCACCACCTCGACCCACGCGCCATCCGACAACGCCGACGGCGGCGATGATGATGATGATGATGATGACGACAACGATGACGACGATGTGGTTGGCAGCGGCGGCGGTGAAGAGACCAGCGTAGGGCTGAGCGACGCTGTGCTGCACCTATCCTTCAACTAAATGATCGACTTCAGAGCACTGTGTACCGGTCGAGTCGATACATCCCATCTCACGCCAGGCGGCCATTGACATCTTTCTCCGGCCTCTTTTCTTTGATAATTTAAGCTTGCAATGACAGCATCCGAGTGTCTTCAGAATACGGTGGTCAAATTATGGTTGTTGATGATGATATTGTTCTTCACATAAATCATTATTTTATGCTATATATATATATATGTATATATAGTAGAAGAAAAATGATTTGACTACAACTGTTAACGCATGGAAAACCATTGCATTGCATTCTCCACAAGGAGAAGAAGCGGTTCTAATTAATGCAAAGGGTGTCACCACCGGTCGTAGTCTGCTCTTGGGAAGACCTATGGAGCCGACGTGGTAGGAATCACAGGCGAGGCGGCAGGCACCTTTAAGATGATGGACGATACATTACGTATCAGGGCTGGAACGCCAGCACTCCCACCTTATCATTCCTCCAACATAATTGGCCGGCGGACGGTGTGATGTGGCGTAGTCCTTGTCCATCGTTCCATCACTGTGCGCAGCTGTACGTTGCAGCCCTTTTACTGTCGTCGCTGATACGAAGAATACCGTTCTACGAATAGCAGCAGAGAGAGGCGATGTGAGGGGGCGTCGCATTGTCCAGGTAATGGGATGTTCTGCATGCAAAGGGAGGGAGGGGCGGGGCGGGCGTGGGACGACGTTTTTGAGGGAAGGGGAAACGCCAAGGGGAGAGAAGACGAAGGGGAAAGGGACAGTGAGGGATCGGACATCGAGGCGGCCTGGGTGGAGTTGTCAGTATCCAAGTGCCCGACAGGTAGACGCGTCGAACACGTAGGCCGATAACACCCATGACGTGTCCTTCCCCGTCCCCACCCCCGGTCACCGCCATTGACCGACGCTGCACGGCTCGAGCCAACTATCACGCAATTGCAGTTATATTAGTTATTAAATTGATCGATGTTAATGTATTATTGTATAAAGTGATAATTCTCATATTCTAACCTAAAATATCTAATATTTTTTTAATATATATATATATATAAATTATGATTGATTAATATATTATTATATAAATAATAAATCTTAACATGTGAGTATCAAATCATTTAATATAATATTTTTAAAACATTTTGTTAAAATATACATGAGATAAAATATTAATTTAATTTAAAAAATTAAAATTATTAAGAGTCGATATTTTATTTCACTATTTCAATTCTTATCGATGTATAATTAAATATCCATGGTTTTCTTAATCTTCAATTCCTTACAATCTCTATACTATACGTTCACTTATCTTAGATTAGGGTTTAAAATCTTGTTTTACAAATCTTAGAAAGTATCAGCTAGTGTAACCTAAATTAATATGATCTTATTAATTTAGGGATAAGAATATGAAGTTACAATATTTTTATGTATTGGTCTAAATATTATAGTTGTCCTATTAGGGACATTTGAAGGACTACAATAAATGAAAAATACCTCCGGGAAAAAAAGGTAAAAAAAAGTTTTTATCGAAAATTCGTCTATATACAGTATAATATAATGTATGTAAGACTATAATATACAGTATGTAAAGAGCAGCTGATGAAGTTTGATTTATGTGGCACAACATTGGTTGAGGCTGCTGCCTACACGCACGCTGCGGTGTACGGAGGATAAAGCAAACCTGCAGCGGTAGCAGCACTTGGGGGCACACACAAAAGGAGTTGGGAGTGAGAGGTGGGCAGTATACGTTCCTGAATGGCTTCTGAAAAGGATTAATCTCATCTCCTGTAGCTTTCGACTGAATGGGAGAAGTACTGACGAGCAGGCAGCCTCCAGATTAAGACCCATCATCCACCCCCCTGCTTCGCTTTTCCAGATCCCCACCATCTTTTTGGGATGCATTCTGCAGAGGGCAACGCTTGCTGCCATTCACTCCTCAATTCTCTCGTTTCATTTCCCTGTTTTATGATCATTTCATATTGAAATCTAATTAGAGATCTTGAAATACAAAAGAATGAAGGAACAGATCACTGCAAAGCATGCGTGTTTTTCCCAGAGAATAAAGAATGAATAACTCTAACTCATTAGATTTTCTGAATTTGTTTGTTACTGAAATGAATGTCTATACCATGGTTCAGAAGATGAGAACATGTACAAGTGTGAGGAATATAAATGGTCTCGGAGAGGCCCATGCAAGAACTCATGATGACGAGAATAATAGAATTTGAGCACAGATATGAGGTTAGCAGAGCAACAAGTGCTGTTCATGCAAGCTGAGCAGTCTTGGGAAAGTCACAAAGATTGAAGTGTGATAGTGATGAAGTGTATAATAACCTACCAAAATATACTCTCCAACTAAAGAGAAATTTCTCTCCAAGTGCAAAGGTCATAAGTATGCACTAAACAAAGCATAACATGGAGTTGGCAACATCAAGATGAAAGGCTCAATTGCGGGGAGCGATGTTGGATCCCATTGAAATATGCAACAAAAACAATGAGTTTTGGTTTCAGGTCAATGACTGGCAAGGGCTGCACATCTCAAACACGGCATGGCTTAATCATATTCTTCCAACAGAAGACAAAAGCTTAAGGTCCTTATTTTAGGTATAAACAGGAAGTAGGAACTAAAGAAGTATGCACTCAGTTGTGATCATTATCAGCGAAAAGAAAAAGTACCAGGCACCATCTTTGCAAGAAAGACTAGCGGTGGCGTATCTGTACATGTTACTGCAGCTGAAGCTTTTTGAGCGAATTGATTTGCTTCGCAGGGTTCAATCCCTTGGGGCAAGCATGCACACAGTTCTGGATATTATGGCAGTGGGATAGCTTGAATTCATCATTTATTGCCTCGAGCCGCTCCTTTGTGTACTGATCCCGACTATCTTGTATCCACCTACTCAACAGAGGAAACAAACTGTTGCGAAAATATTTGTCCATAAATTGAATTAAGGAGAATCCGAGCTCCATAACAAGCAAACATGTAACAGAGGAATGCAAAAAACCAAACAGAAAGAAAATAGGAAGCATTTTCCAAAGAGTTCAACATGAAATGGCAAGGAAAAAATAGCAGAAGAGTCGTACAACGAAGAGATTATATATACCAGTCATGAGGATAGAAATTACCGACATTACATTCTTTTGCTTTCATTTTCCTTCTCTTCCACCTGTTTTCTCAACATATGCTTGTTCGCTCGAACACCAGAATTCTCAGAAAAGTATCCAGAAAATAGATACAGAAGTTTTAAGGGCTCTGTCAGCCAAGCATTATTACATGATGGTCTAACAAAAGCACAAATATTGGAGACATCATATTTTGGCCATGAACATTGCACAAAATTTTACATGTTTAGTGCTGAACAACTTCCAAATGCTATTGTTGTATCTCTACAATCAATAACTCAAGGTCTTTTAGCCACACCCAGGAACTTCTGTGCTGTGACTATAAGCTCAAGGAATTTATACCTTAATAGATACTGTTACAATTTAAAAAATATACATTATCATTAAAAAGTATGCTCAATCTCTAAGTTTTTAGAAGAAAACACAATGCCATATGTACATGCACAAACAGCTGTCTACTTGTCTGAGTAATTATAGTGAGGTGAACCATCTTCTCGGTCCCTCCAGTAATCCACAAGTATTTTAAGTGGCTCATGCTTTAGATAGAATGTATGAATTAAGCGATCAAAGATATCCATGTAGAAAGCAAAACCTTGTGTTTTCTCTTTCCATAAGAAACCTACTTGATCCTTAAAATCAGATTGAATATAATGGATATATTTGCAGGTCACAGATCGTCAACTGCAACTTGGATGAAGTACATATTTTACCTAATTCCCCACAATCCTGAATATGGAATACTTCAGAAAGATGGATTTTGGAATTTAAGTAGGACTCATTTGATCAAGCTGTCTAGACTACATGACAGTGGATACCAACATGCCAATAAATATAACACAAATTAACTCATAAGCTAATCGACCCATAAATTAGTATCTATCTATTTGCTGAAGTTGCAAAAGTTCAATCACCTTTGCCAAATAATTGGCACCAAAGTTCGTGCCATAAAATCTGCTCACAAGTGTAAAAGTTCACATGGTTATTTTTGTCGTTTAAGATGATACGAATGTTGTACACAACTCATCAAATTTGACATAAAGTACACGTGCTAGTGTTAGCTTTCTAGGAAGCACACAATGCTCTCCTTACCCCAGACATATCAGCATACAGAGTCCTAACAAATGGTGGCAGTTACAGAAAATATATCATAGCAGCAAGCAAAGAAAAATGTCAAGGTGTTTAGGAGTTGCATAATTCTGCATTAAACTTATTTGCCGCACTTCAATACATATATGATATCAATTTCCTCTCAAATTTTTAGTTAATAATAGTTCTGTCTCAAAATCAATTAGATACATAACAATAGCAGTGACTTACCGTAGCATGTTCAGATTATAAGTAGTTCATCTGGGCTGGCAGACAATTTATGAATATTTTTGTAGATATAACTTGTCAACAAATAAACTTGAGATACATAGTAGAACATAGTTGTAAGATGCATGGGAAAGCCCATCACTAACTTAAATTCTACTTGCCTTAAAAAATGTTTTATAGAGTACCATAACCAAATTGAAAGAATTAATTTTAACAGGCCATTTCTCAGCATCTCTTCCTATAAAATACTGGGTGCATTACAGTTGGATTTTGCGATAGATACTTGCTTTCATATTTATTTTAGTAAATAAAATCATTTTATTCTACTGTTGGAGAATAAAAAAGGGGATTAGGGTTTACACAAAAATCAGCGAGGAAATCAGTTCCCCAGGTCTGGCAAATCTTTCAAGTATGTCTCCTCTCCCTATTTAGCATTCTTTAATTCTTATCAAACTCATAAATTGTCTGCCAGTGGCTAAAAGGCAGGATCTTAATATGTCATGCTTAGCCAATAAACATGTGGCACAATCATCATTGGAGACATCATCTGGCAAGCCAAGATATTTTATTCCTTGAAACAAAGATTCTGATGAAATATTGTGTAATATAAGGAAACAAGATAACAAGGAGAGAGAAGAAAACTTGATATCCATAGATAACTTTACTAAAAACCAAGTCTTGTGCAAGCATTTCACAGGTTTCTTTTTGTCACAGAGACTTAAACAAACATTTTGAAGCATTCAATGATCGTGCAAGAATGGAAATAAAATGATAAAAAATACTGAAGAAACAAACATGAGAAAGACCTATCTCACTACCTTGGAAATCTTAGTTAACCTGACTTTTCTTAAAGAAAGATCTAAGCAAAAGTTTATTGGGCAACTTGCTAGTCTTAAGACATTAAGACTGTGTATACTGTAAAAAATATGGAAGATATGGTACAACTAAAAGTGAATAGAAGAATACAGAACATTATCACCATAATAATGAGATGTCACTATTATAGATAAAATAAAATCTATAGATAGATATCCCAATAAATGAAAACAATATTAGGAAATTCACATGTGAAGTATGGAATTCATTAACTTTACAGTATTTTCATCCCTAAACCTATGGGCATTAAGAATTACAAATAATTCTACCCCTTAATTTCCTAGTGTCATGGAGAGGGTTTTTCCTGCCACAAATATAACCTTCTTAAGCACTTGATACGGGTCTTTCAGATACTCATAAGCACTTTCATTTCAAAACAAAAGAAGGGCTTAAAAAAATAATAAAGATGAGAAAATAACCAAACAGTTTCATGGTACACAGTTATCTATCACAAGGTACAACCATACAGACTTCTGCAAATTCTTGCAATGTTACAAGATGAAAATTTAGCATGTGGTTTCCATCTAAACAACTTGAGCCTGATTGTTATCCAAATAAAGTTTTTATTTTATCCAAATCACAATATAATAAAACAGAAAATCATGATTCAGTAAATTATATATCAACAACAGTATGCACTATAAAACAAAAAATAAACTGGAGAAAAACATAAAGGCCACAACTTTAATAGTTCTTACTTCTCGAGCCCACTTTCCAGCTGAAACATTATAAGAAAAAAATTATCCATCATTCAAATATACCTGAGTACTCTATGATGTCAAAAGAAAAATAATTAAGTAGGTGCATACAAGCAAGTTTCAGTCCTTATAATGAACATGTTGGGGCTAATGATACGATCTTACATAATTTGAACATGATTGCATCAAATTATAGGTATTTTCTTTTCTTTTTTCTGAATATTTCTTGCAAATGGCAGCATATAGTGAGCTTTGATCATTATATGCGCTTTGATTCTATGCGCTTTGATCATTAATATTTTTATACAGTAATGAGAATTAACAACTGCTTCACAAGAACCTGAGACAATGATCTAAAAACACGAACTGTTCAATCTCCCCCATCATGTTATATATATATATTAATCATCACCTAAGAAAGAAGGACCATTGCAAGAGACGCATACATATGAAGAAAAATTCTTTGGAATAAAAAACCATATCTCTACATTGATAAATATACGATCGATGATGCAAGGGAAGGACAAAGGAGAAGCACATACCTCTGAGCGTGGAGGAGAGCCGCCGGGCCAAGGTATGCCTCGGGGTTCCACCAGTAGCTGGGACACGAGGTGCTGCAGCAAGTGCAAAGGATGCACTCGTACATCCCATCCAGCTTTGCCCTGTCCTTGTTGCTCTGCGGGACCTCCTTCCCCATCGCCGGCGGTGGGTCCTTCCGCTTGAGTCACGGCTCCACGCTCTTGTACTGGCTGTAGAAGTTGGTCATGTCCACCACCAGATCCTTGACCACGACCATGTGCGGCAGCGGCGTGATCATGGCCGCAGCGGCCGACTATGCGGCCGGGATCTTGGTGAGGCAGGCGAGGCCGTTGTCGCCGTAGATGTTCATGGCGCAGGAGCCGCATATGCCGTCGCGGCAGGAGCGGCGGAAGGTGAGGGACGGGTCCACCTCGTTTTTTATCTTGAGGGGGGGCGTCGAGGACCATCGGGCCGCACTCGTTGAGGTCGACCTCGTACTCCTGCATCTGCGGCGACTCCGGCCGTCGGGGTTCCACCGGTAGATCGAGAAGGTCTTGAGGCGCTTGGGCTTGGCCGATTCGGACAGGGAGGAGTGGGTCTGCGCCAGGAGCAGGCGGACGGTGGCGGTGGCGGCGGCGGCGCTAGGTCGGTGACCGGGGAGGAGGCCTCGGCGGAGAAGCACCCTCGCGGTGGTCATCACGGAAGCCAACAGGAGCAGCGGAGGAGATGGCGAGCGGAGGGGCGCACTTTTAACAGCGAGCACTATAACACAATGCGTTAATTGTCGCGCCATGTACGATAGTGGAAACGACCTGTGGGCGACGGAATCGCCCAGACAAAAAGAGGGCATGTGGATCCTCTCCATGATTCCCTACTAAGCGAACCGACCAAGAACCAACGGATACCGTCCATTTCCACTGCCTCAGTGGGTCCAGCCATCAGGTTTGAATATGAACGGCCGGATTGCGTTGAGATTCGCACCAATGTTCGAGGGGATCCCAGCCAAACAAATCCAAAATACACCTGCATGAATCCGGAAGCGGTAAAGGCCCATTATAACGGGTGTAACGGGGAAACACTACAGGACGTTAACAACAGTTCTAAAGCTCCGTCATCAACCTTTCTCACTCTCTTTTAAAAACCTGCTGTCAAAAATAAAATGGATTATTTCAAATGGCAAATAATAAAGAGGGAAAGATTTTGCATGTGACACAGTGAGAGTTTTATGTCAAAGGAGACAAAAAAAAACATGAGCATATGGAATTTTAATGTGTTGTTGAAATAAACCATGATTCAAAGGCTACAAAAAAGAATTACTTATAAAAAGGAGTTTATGGTGAAGGATAAACATAAGGGGTAATTATACAAAAAATAAATACAATCAACCACGAGAAATACACTTTACCACTAATTATCAATGGCATGGAGAACTTCTCAGTAAAGGTACGTAATTGTGGTCAAGTACCTGCTGCATCTTTTCCACCAGATAATAACAATTATGATAGCTATATAACAGCTCTGGCAGACTCTTCTCAATATTATTATATAAGGACAACTGGGCATAAGTTAAATGCAGCAACTCTTTATATGACATACCTCCTAAGAGAATAATAACACATGGCGAAGCCCATATCAACAGCCATTACTGGGAATGCAGATATTACTAAAAACTCCGATCTCGGCTTTCAAGAAAAAATTAACCCGCCGGCAAGGTTTTATATACAGTACAAAAACACTGAATATATATATATATATATAGCAACTTAATTGTTGCTGGAGAACAAAAAATACCAAAGCTGGTGGTCGTTCAGTTGTGCTAATCAGCAGTCAGATCCACCGCATAGCAATTTGGTGACTGTCAGACTGAGGTACTTTGAAGGGCTTCTCTTTCAGCATCTTCACAAGTCTGAAACTTCTCCAGATCTTCCTGTTGGTGACGCCGAAGAAGCAAAATCCATTGGATGATCAAACTTACAAGCAGGCCCATATTTGCAGATTCCGAGACGGCTATAAAATGCACAGACTGGTTGATCCTATATAAATTGATAAATGTCAAGTGAATGAGAAACAATTAAAATCATAAACAATGTTTAAGGAAATCTGAAATATGATAGAGCAGACTTAAAAAAATAATGATCCATTAGTTGCTTTCTGACATAACTGCAAAGTCTTAACACCAGAATTCTGAGCTGGACATTTGGTTGCCTAATGCAAAACCATCACAAGCAGCAAACCTGGACTTCACCCTTTTCTACTGACTCTAAAAATGATCCAGTTAAATATAGTATATAAAATGGCTCAATGGAAAGACCTTAGATTCATTGTGAATGAATACAGCACATAATTAACACCAAGACTCTTGACTGATGCATGATCCATGAAATAGTTATAAATATTTATTGGTGATAAAATAGATGGTACCACCCAGATAAAAGTTAAAACAGACAGGCAAAAAAAAAAAAAAGCACGACAGAGTATCATTCAGACCTCAGGTGTTTAGCAAGCAAAACTAGAGAAACAACCATTTGTTAGTAGAACTTCAAGAATATAAACCAAAAGTTATCGAGTACAAGAATTTATAAGTGAAACTCACAGGTCTCAAGGGAAGCCCTAGAGGACTAATATTGCAACTAGAAATTCCTGTAAGGCGACTTCTTGGATGATGAAATTTACATGCTGATTTGAATTTACAATCTCCAGTTTTCATAAAGTATGGACATTCTGGTTGACCAGGTCTCTCAGGATACACCATGTCTCCCTGCTGGTGTATAGCACTTGTATTACTAATGGAAATTGCACACGAAAGCTGCTGTATATTCCTCGATGAAGCGAAAGATGGGCTTGATGGGACCTAATATAGAGGATCATAATCAAAGTCAAATAAAGCAATCTAATATCAATAAAGAAAATATAAAAACATAATATGTATTTCTTTTATTAGTCAACTTACAAAAAAGCATTCAAGAAACTAACTGCAAAGCAAAATAATATATCACTGATCTTTCTTCAGCCACTGACTAGGGTAGATAATTGAAACCATCCTTCCAGTATCAAGATTGACAGAAGAATAAAAACCAATTCTCTCTGACAATTTGACAACAAATTTTTTTCTACTATGAAGATGAAACAATATGCATTTGTATGTTCAATCATCTGATTGACTAAAAGGGATAAGGACTTCAGTGGATCAGCTTCAGTACATCCACATAGAATATGTAAACTTGAAACAGATAAAACTATTTAAAAGTTAGTTTGTGTCAGTGATTTAAAAAGACGCTCAGGCGCTCGCCTAGGTGCTCGGGCGAGGCGAGGCGAGGCGAGGCCCGAGCGCCTCACTAAACATCCAGGCGGCGCGCTTCAAAGAGGCGCCCCTAGGCGCTCGCCCGAGCCCAAGCGTTGGGCGCTTCGGGCGAGCACCTGGGTTAAACCAGGCGACCGAACCAGGATTTTAGATCTGGTACGATCTCTGGTGGTTAGTTGGTCCAATCGAACCAACTAAAATCGATATCAGCTGTTGCTGCCAACCCTAACCGACTAACCCTGCTCGTTGCCCCTGCCGCTCACCGCTCCTGCTCTCGCTGTCGCTACTCGTCGCTACTGCTGCTGCCGTTGTCGCCGCTCGCTGCTCGCCGCTTGCCACTCCCGCTCCCGCTGTAAGGGCCTCCTTACACTCCCGCTCCTGCTGCCGCTGCCTCCTTACACTCCCGCTCCAACTCTCGCTGTCACTGCAGCTTCCTCTTTTCTCAATCAACACCCCCTTACACTCTTCCTTCTCCTTCTGTATACTGTTAACATATTTTTATTTAAAATTTTAAATAATTATATTTATTAATTATATTATATATTTTTATATTTTAGCGTCTCGCTTCGCTCCAGCGAGCGCCTAGCGCCTCAAGCATTTTTGGACCTTAGCGCTTTTTGGTGCCTAGCGCTTTTTAAATCACTGGTTTGTATTGAATGGTGGTAAGACACATAAGAAGCAAGAGAAGCTTAGAAAAAGTCAAAAAAAAATACAAAACACAAATAAGTGCACCCATAAAGGGTTGAATCTGTGTTTATGATATTATTATTGTTTCATGATGAATAATATGCTAAATTCAATATAATCCTAACAACTTGGAGAAAATAATACCTAAAATGCAGATCAAGGTACAAATGCCAAGGTTTTCAGAAAAAGCAGATCACCATAAGAAAAAAGGAATACTAACATTCTACCGAGCCAATTAACAACAAAACTCAAAAACCATGAAAGCACAATTTCAGTTACAAACTATGATATGATTCCAAAAAAGGTGTAAACTTATGCCATGTACCGTTCATTGGCATCTGTCATATACAAAATTCCTTTATTGATCAAAGCTACAAATGACTAGGAAAAAGTTATTAAACAATAACTACAAATCAAATTACCAAGAGCCCATCAAATAAATATTCTAAGAATTTTGGAACAATTTCTATAAACTGACCTGGCTAAAGTGCAACAAAAATAAGATAAATTTATCAATAGCAAAAGCAGAAAAATATTCTTTCATCTGGAAGATAATAAATAAATACAAGCCATAAGTTACCTGGGACCTTATGTTATGGTTGAAGTTGAAACCTTTAGGAGGAGGGATGAAGCTTGGGATGTAAGATGGTAAGGAATCTAAGTGAGTAACTGTTTGGCTGAAGCTATGAAAGTGATTTGGCATATTCATTTCCGCCGAAGCATGTTGTTTAAGAGATCCACCATTTTCATATTCCAATACACAATCTTGTGCAGTTACAACAGTAGGATCAGGATGGTTAAACCAGCAGTTACTCGAAAATTTGCAACTGCCAGTGCGCATGTAGTAGGGGCATTCTTTTTCTCCCTGGAATGATAAACACATCACGTAGAAAAAAATATGAACTCTGCAAGGTGAAAAGTCAATCAAGAAAATATATGGCACACCTCAAACTTGTCTCTAAGTAACTATGCAAATAGATCGACAAACTTACTGTTCGGACTGGAAGCCCTAAAAAGTTAAGCCTAATTCCTGATACTTCAGGTTTTTGTTGAGAGTGAGCAAACATGCAGGAATTTCCAAACTTGCAACCTCCCGGCATTAAGAAGAACTGCAAAACCAACATAAATCATTAAAACATCAAGCACCATGATAAGTAAATGACAGTAAAGAAAGTAAAAAAAACTGATTGCATTCTAGAAATGGCCAATTCATTACTAAGACAAACTTTCATCATAATTTATAAAACAATTTTTCACTAGCAAAACATGTGAACATTTCCTCAAATGAATATGTTCACATTTTAAATTGTCAATAAAACATTGAAACTTCCATCACAAGCAAAAATCTCAGATCTAAAAATAGATTCTCAAGGAAACCGTCTTAAAAACTAGACACACAATAAAATTAAATAATTTACATCACTTTTTGCACTTCAATCTTAAAACACAAAAAAAAAGAAAATATTTTACTTGTATAATAAAAGGGATCTTTGAGACTGATGTAATTCATTATTTTCTGAGTAAATGACTTTCTACCCAACAACAAAAAAATGTAGGACTCTACCAAACACAAAAGTTAATGGAACAACCTAAGAAGACCCTTACCCAGCCGAAATAAAAGGAATGGCGGAACCTTCAAGTTATAGCCCCGGACCAGTTATTTAATTGAACTGGCACAAGGCTTAGTCAAATTCTAGACAATTGGCCCCCTTGAGCTGCTAACTGTTCAAACGATTCAAAATTTCAAGTTAAGATTATTTGACCTTTAACCTAGGGCAACACACCCATTCTGTCATTTTGTTACACTGTTGAAATAACAATTTTTTGACACATCAAAATGAAATGACTAAGAACTAGAGCCTTGCTTAGTAATGGACCAAATTTATCCGCTCTATTATTGACTTGCCTAATTTGGATCTTGAATTCTTTCATAATAAAGAAAAACTTCAGAACATAAAACATGAGATGCAAAAAGAAAACTTGGCAAGTGCTTATAGAAAAGGTACAAAACCTCTTCGTGAAGTAACAGAATAGAAGCTTGCAATAAAACTCAGGATAAGGATAACAATCTCTTGAAAGAGAAAAAGAAAGACAGAAATAGAGATTACAAACATACCCAAGTCTGCACAAGAATAGAGAACTTTGGAACTTAATCTAGAACAAACACATTAAAGGAGTGGTACACATAGACCTAAGAAGCAATCATGTAATTAAATAAGATAGCCATCAGTTTAAATAATAGTTTTGTTATCTTATGTAAAAATTCTTTCGTGAGTTGAGCCCTTAGTTATATAGAGAAAACTTTTCATGTCATAAAATGCTCAATAAATGTTTTGTGCAATCCCATTATCTTGTTTACATCCACACTTCTAAATTGTCTTACAAACGCCAGCTAATCAGTTCACTGATATCAATAGTTATTATTGAAAATTATATTCATGTTCTCATATTTACAACTTTGTAATGATTTCCGGCTAACATATTCTTCTATTAATTCCTTTTTCTACATTGATCTATCTTCTTTGCAGTTAATGGTTCTGATCAAAAGTCTAATTTCACTGAGCTGTATAATGCAACTACCGATAGATAGGTCAAATTAATGAGGGTCAAAGTGAAGGACATGTTTCTAGGAAATGAACCATTCCCTCTCCCTCCTATGACTCTTCTACCTGCTTATTATACCACAGATGACTATGCCGAAAGAAAAAACATGAAATGTCAATAAGTAGGAAAATTTTGAATACAAATTATGTCAATAAAACAAACTAAAAACCATCTTGAAACTGTTATCTATAAAACAAATGATGGAAGTAGCAAAGCTTTTATAAAACAAGAAGTTGTTAATTGCTCAACATGTAAATAGACAAAAAATTGTAGAAACAAACAGGATTAACAAAACTATTTGCAAAAGGCCACGAATCCAAGCATATTAAAGTTATTTAACAAAACAAGTATTTTACACAATAGCTAATAGCCATAAACATAGACAGTATACCATCAAAAGTTATTCATAAATAAAAAAACAAAAGCCACAACATTCATGCAACTACAGGACACCCTCAACGTAGTGCTAAAAACATGCCAAATGAAGATAAAGCTAAATACATCAACAATAATGTACAATTATTCAATAAAAATAAACATAAAGTAAGACCCCGAAGATAATACGCAATACAGGTTTCTTTCAACCTTGCATTCTTTTCGCCCAGCCTTTTCAGGGAATTCCTCCTTTTCCTCCATGCTTATAGGCTGCTGAAAAAATTCCATGTAATAATCACACACCATAAGACCACAAAACTACAATATTAAAATATTAAATAAGTTAACAAACAATGAAAATTGTATTCTTTTCAAAAGAAAAAAGGCAATCATTCAACAAGTATTGCAATCTTCAGAAACCAAATGCATATATGCTCAAGTAATTAAGAATTACAATGGGTTTCATCCACATGACAGAATCACTTCAGTTCAAGAAAAATGTATCAATGAACCTGAACAATCTTAAATGAGATGGATGTGAATAGAAGTGAAGATCCAAAAAGAAAAAAAAAAATCCAAGCACTGCAGAGAATCAAGGAAGACTGTACATAAGAATATGCATATTACAAGTTAAAAAAATGTAACTTTCAATTACAATATAATTATATAACTGAATGTGTATTATAAATAAAAAAAAACCTAGATGACACAATCCAACGTTTATTTTTATACAAATCAATTATATTCTATATTCTGTTAAAATCTTCTGTAATTTAGAACAAACAATTTTCAATGATAAATCCATTACCTATCAACACTCAAAATCTTAGGTTAGCATTTATGTTTTAGCATTGTTGTCAAAGGCATAAAGCACTACAAAAGGTGCTAACATTACAAATTTGCCCAAGGCACTTGGCACTCACCTAGGCACTTGCTTGAATGAAACAAGGCGCTCATCTTGAAAAAATATAAAAAAGTATAATTAAAAATAAATATAATCATTATAAAAAAACTTCAATCAAACATGAGCCAACGAAATAATGAGAAAACAAATTGTGAACTGATCAAATGATGGATATTTATGATGAGAAATTGTGAAATGACATGTCGTGGGAATTAATGAATGTGCTACTTTAATCAATTGTGAACTAGTGACCAAATGAAAGATTATTATGATGGGAAATGACCACTGAATGTACCAGATCTGTACAGGCACTAGATGGACTAGTAATGGTCCAAGCAGGTATATGTCTTTGTATTACATCTCATTCATTGTTTTATAGTCTAAATTCAGTTTATAGATGTCTAATTGATGGAATATCACTAGAAAAGGGGAGCAAAAAACCCTAATAGGGTTTTCTCTTGATTTCTAGAATTTTTTAGGGTAAATCCAAAATCTGGAACATATCAGCATACCGAATGCCTGCTTTTTTTAAGGCTAAATCTGAAATCCAATAGGTACCGATGTACTAACACTCTGTACACCAGTATGACACTAACCATACCGGCGTGAACCTTAACTAATATACTACCAGTATATGAAATTGTGAACCTTGATTCAATCAAAAAAATTTATTGACTAGAAGAAGGGAAAAACCTTATAGACATCACATTACTCTATTAGAAACATGCATTTCGAATTTAATCACAAAACTCAAACCTTGGGGTATACTTAAATTAGAGATTAAAATTGTTGACACTTCATAAGTGATTGCACCAATTAATTTAGCCAATGTCGCTAGCAAAAAAGGTGCTTCTACAAGGTAATATTACAAAAAGTGAAAATTTTCTAGTGTATAAAGGAGGGGAATACAGGTAACCACTGTCCTGAATAAGAGAATAAAGGAATAAGAAAGGGAAATTGTTCCTCTATGTTTGCATGTGTGTGTGTTTGTGCTAGCAAAATGGATCGACATTAAAGTACCATGAAAACAACAGGAATAAGATTATTTCACCAACTAGACAAGTCTTATTCTTTATTAAACTTCACATCCGTTCTCCTCATTTGGTCACTTGCTTTTTCTAGCCCAAACATTCTCAAAGTCCAAAATAAGAACCCAATTAGTGTTACCAGAAAAGTTAGATTTATATTTTTTTACAAAAGAAATAGTATCCTATTGTCATTGTGCCTGAAGGACCATTAATACCACATGAAGAACCCAAGAACCTACTTCATACCAGTTTGGTTGATAAAAGCAAAAAGAGAGCAAGGGCTCAGGATTTAGGATTCTGATTATGGAAGGGAATATCTCAAGAAGGGTTTAAAGCACCAGTTGGTATAGTCAAAAAACTAGTTGATATCTTGGTACAGTTGGCAAAATTTGTATAAACTGGTACTTAAAACATTAATTTCAAGTAGTTATTCTTCCTTGTTTCCAACATTTTTAATCATTGTATACATTCATCAACTTTACATGCTTAATGAACATTTTTAACAACTCACCTACCAACATGTACTAAATTTTACATCTAGTTTAACAAAAACATGTCAAGTTTACAAGTGTTGTGGACCTGCTCAGAATTCCAGCCACAAGGCTTGTTCTTGGGATACTTAAAACCGCAAAGAAAAAAAAAATTGATGCAAATAAGGTTATATAAGGAATACATGAAACTTACTCACATTGAGGAGAATATGTTCAAATATAGCTTGATTCATTAATATGTTTCAGGGTTTTCTACTCAACTAAAAGGCTGCCGTGCTACTACAGCCAACCCATCAAATACCATATTTGCGTACATGTCTTAAAATTAGAGATAAAGTTAGATTTCCATAGGGATCATAAGATTCCAAAGTTCCATCGATAAGAGGTACACCATTACAAAGTTGCTTCATGACATTCTCATATGAACAAAAGCATAACATGATGTGTCTTGAAGATCATAAATGCAGACTCATCAGCTCGATTATTTTCAAGGATGGTAAGTGCTTTCGAAAAGTGATCCAGCATGGCCAGCATAAGGCACATTTGTAATACGGATCGAGTTAGTACAGTGAAAGCAATCATACATTTCCACACAAAAGAAAGAGAAAATCACTAAACATTTATTGATGCTCTTAAGACACTCCTATAAATCCCAATGATAGACTGTCCTCTACAGATGCTTGAATCAAGTTTTTTTTTTTTTTTTAACATCGGAATCAAGTTAAAGTTAACAGAAACTGCTCATTCCAGACTCCAGAGTTCACAACATATGAGGGACATAAACATAGAATTATAAACATACATCTGTACAGATCGGTGCAATACAGCAATAACTCACCTGAACCAATTCTGGCTCCCGAGTTCTTGCCTTTAGATTTTCAAGCTAACAGGAAAAACAAAGAATTATGTATCAAAGACTCAAATTCCCAAACTTATGATCTAAGAGAACGAACCTGAGTGAGCCTTATTCTCGGAGGATGATTAAACTTGCAGTTGGCTCCGTATCCACAAATCCCAGTCCTCAAGTAGTAAGCACAGTCAAGCTGCCCAGGCCTCTGCGGGTAAGAAATCCCCATACTCCTGTTCTCCCCTTCGTCATCCTTGGACGCGGCATCGGCTTTCTTGGACGTCTCCCAGACCTTCTCGACATCAGCTTTCCCCGTCAATCCTTCCTTCTCACCACCCACACCCCCCTCCACTTCCGACTTCTCTCCACGATTCTCCTCAGTCTCAAAAGCTCCGACTCCTCCAATGCACTTTTTCTCCTCTACAGCGCAGAATTGGAGCTTCTCCACTATCTTTTCGTCCGGGCCCAGCTTCCCGAGGTCGCCATCGATGGCGTCTGTCCCATGGGAAGAAGGGGGAGGAGGGTGAGGAAGAGTACGAAACCCTAACCCCAACTCCTTTACCTCTCCGTCCTCCTCATCCGCCTTCGGCTGCGCATCGGGTTTTTCCATTGCCATCTTCTTTCCAAAAATAATTAAACCCTAACGCGACGAAAATACTTCATATAAAACTCGAAACAATGAGAACACAGAGAAAGGCAATATGGGTTCTTAGTTCTATTACCTGATGCGATTATAACGCAGGTGAAGCGAACGGGTACCAAATTTACCCGCAGAAAATTCGTCCCTAATTCGATATTAATATATATTATTACGAATTTAAATTATTTTTAGCAACGTATGTTATACCAAAATAACATACTACCCGTGGGTCCCACTCTGACGTCGGTCAAGAAACCTCGCCCGTGCCGACGCCACGTGGCCGCCAAGGTCTACTGGTGCAATCGGTCGCGGTCAAGTGTCACGAGGGGTCGCGGTCACGGGTCACGACGGGGTCGTCGTCGTCGTCGTCTGCTGCACGCACTGTGCACGTGAGAAAAATCAATAAAGATGATGCCACGTGTATTTTTATATAATTAAATTGAAGTATAAACATAAAATTGATTCGTTGCTTTTGAATCTCGTGCGCAATGTTCTTATAAGATCATGAGTTACTCCGTCTTCCAAGTTAAGTTTTGTTTAAAAATGAGAGCTGTGAGTTGCATGTTTTTTTGTTTTCGTTTTTGTTTTTCCGTGTTGGAGAAGCTCGATTTATTCCTTCTCATTTTGCGGCGCCTCTTTTCTTGGTTTTCGTGTTTTGTTTCTGAAAACCGAAACAGAAACAACTCCCGAGAAGCATTTTTGTGGTCAATATGGGTGAACACGAGTATGCTCAGTGAAGTCGACTCGTTGCTTTGGAAGTAAGTTTGCTCGAGGGAGACGGAAACACTCATGCAAAGTAACCAAAAGCTACTTCCGATTTATTTGGGTGCGAAGAGTTCCCAAGAAATCAGATCAAACACTAAGAATGGTGGCACGGAGGTAAACGCGGTAGAGCATGAAGCTGTTCCATGTACAGTTCAACAGATCTGCCAAACCTTAACAGATACAACTCACGCTTATCTAACGATTCCATCTATCTATGGCAAGTTTTCAGGGCCTCCAAATCCGCCTGCAAATCTTTCACCGAAGATTACGTCTCCAACTGCATCTCTAAGCTGACTCTGGAGTTTTGAAGTCTTCATAGGCCTCTGTTGCTGCCGGAGTAGATTTCTAATCCATTTCTCCTCTTTGAGTTTGGCCTCATGGCTTATCAGGTTGATAACGTGCAGATCGAGGAGAAGGCGAGGGAGAAGTCGATCGACGACTGGCTCCCCATCACATCTTCCAGGAAGGCGAAGTGGTGGTACTCGGCCTTCCACAATGTCACGGCCTTGGTCGGCGCCGGCGTCCTCAGTTTGCCCTACGCTATGGCGCAACTTGGATGGTAAACATGTGATTGCTGTGAGTCTTTCGGATGTTTGGCTCGGCTTAGCTAAGAACATGGTCGCTTGGGATCAACGGAGCAGGGGCCCCGGCATTGCAGTGCTCATCCTATCATGGGTCATCACCCTCTACACGCTGTGGCAGATGGTGCAGATGCACGAGATGGTGCCGGGGAAGCGGTTCGACCGGTACCACGAGCTGGGGCAGCAAGCCTTCGGCGACAAGCTCGGCCTTTGGATCATCGTGCCGCAACAGCTCACCGTCGAGGTCGGCGTCAACATCGTGTACATGGTGACCGGCGGCAAGTCCCTCAAGAAGTTCCACGATGTCCTCTGCCCCGACTGCAAGTCCATCAAGCTCACCTACTTCATCATGATCTTCGGCTCCGTGCACTTCGTGCTCTCCCAGCTCCCCAACTTCAACTCCATTTCCGGGGTCTCCTTGGCAGCTGCTGTCATGTCGCTCAGGTTGATCTGTGTCTTCAGATCACTTCTCCTCCATCATAAAGATGATGGCTTCCCCAAACCAAACCGTTGTGCTTGTCTTGCAGCTACTCCACCGTTGCCTGGGGAGCTTCGGTGCACAGGGGGAAGCAAGCCAACGTGGAGTACGGCTACAAGTCGTCAAGCACCGCAGGAGGCGTCTTCAACTTCTTGAGCGCGCTGGGAGATGTGTCCTTTGCTTACGCCGGCCACAACGTGGCGTTGGAGATCCAAGCTACGATCCCGTCCTCTCCCGAGAAGCCCTCCAGGAAGCCCATGTGGAAAGGCGTCGTCGTCGCCTACATCGTCGTTGCTCTCTGCTACTTCCCGGTGGCTTTCTTGGGGTACTGGGCGTTCGGCAACGGCGTCGCCGACAACATCCTCATTACGCTAAATAAGCCGCGGTGGCTGATCGCCACGGCCAATATTATGGTCGTCATCCACGTTATCGGTAGTTACCAGGTGATTGAGCTTTCCTTTTCGTAGTTCTTCTACTTGTCGTATACTTGATCTGATGACATAAATACTCATCCATGCAGATCTACGCCATGCCTGTGTTTGATATGATAGAGACAGTGCTCGTCAAGAAGCTGCACTTCCCGCCGGGACTAGCCGTTCGCCTGATTGGACGCAGTGCTTACGTTGGTAATCTCCATCTTCCTGCGGCAAAGCCAATGCCTTGACAAGCTTTTCACGTCCAGGAACAACTCATTTAGCTCTTCTCGCCATGTGCAGCGTTTACGATGTTCGTCGGTATGACCTTCCCTTTCTTCGGCGGACTGCTTGGGTTCTTCGGCGGCTTTGCTTTTGCTCCGACAACATACTTCGTAAGCCTCCGTCCCCTTCATGGAATCCAACAACAAAGAACAAGTCGATGATGATGCTTTCTGATCTCTCCCTTTGCAGCTTCCCTGCGTCATTTGGCTTTCTGTTCACAAGCCTAGAAGATTCAGCTTATCTTGGATCATCAACTGGGTAGAACTAAAACACCCTGTGATATCTCATTACCGACGCACTAAAAGATATGTCGCTAAAGGTGTTTTGTTCGTACATTGCCTCAGATCTGCATTCTGCTCGGAGTTCTGCTGATGATTCTGTCGCCCATCGGAGGACTTCGGCAAATCATAATGGACGCGAAGAGCTACGAGTTTTACTCGTAGGCTGCCGCGGTGGACCAATAAATCTGATGGTCTCTCCTATGTGCATAAGTGTAGCCACCTGTAGTGGCTTAATAAATGAGGAGAACATGGTGTAAATAGAGCTATTTCTTTTCTTCCTGCTTATCGCTGGTACATATGATCACTGTTCCCTCCTGCAGGCGCTGCGTGAAGCCATCCATCATGCGTGTGTTGTTCTCTAGAGAACATATCAGAGTTAGATTTCACGAGACTGATCGTGATCGGCCAAAGAATGCGACTCCTCGATGTGTGCATGCATACATCTAAACAGGGGTTTGCCACAAGAAACGAAACATCTTCTGCTATTAATTAGTAGTCCAACTTCTTTTCCCGAAAGCATATGAAAAGACGTTGACCCTTCAATGCACCACAGACCAAAACTAAATTAAGCAGCTCGGCTTACGTGATTGGTTGATCTCTAATATCCTCTCCGGGCTTACAGGGCAAGAAAAGGGACGAGTTTACAGGGTTGTGTAGATCGCAGGAAATCAGTGATCAGCTTTCATGTACACTCGTTATAAGAATAATGAAACTATGTTGAATTCTGTGAATGAAGTGAAGAAAATTATTCTGCCGCTAACCCCAGAATGATGATGTCGTTAAAGAAGACAAGCTAAACAGGGGAAGGAATAGTTTTGAATGCTTGTCGTACACAGGCCAGTGGAGATACATCCAAATGGATCATGTGCTCCAGCGCAATAAGAGCAGGAGATGAGTCCGGAGTTCCATCTGCTTTCACTTTGATTCCTCTACCTTCACTTTGTTTTTGCCCATTTGCAGCACACTGGCATATGAGGCCGTCCTTTAATGATTGATGATGCTACACTCTCTCTCGCTGTTTCTCTAATGTTGGCATCTGCTTGTGGAGCACAGCAATAGTTGGCTTTAACAGCCTATCAGTAGCCTTCCATCACATACTTGCTGCGTTTGATATCAGTCCTATCGTATCGCAGTTGTGTTCGTCGGCGTCTTCTTGTCGAACTGAGATGGCGGAGCTGGGGAGCGTTGCGGTGATCCGGTGGCGCGGGGGGAGGCTGCGGAGGCGGCGCGGGGGGACGGTGCGGCTGGGAGGCGAGCGACGACGGAGGCTGGTGCTCGGGCGGAGGCTGGTGCTCCGGTGGCGGCTGGTGGCGGAGCTGCTTGGTCCGATCAAGAAGGCGCTGGTGGAGGCGGCGTCGGGCGGGCTGCTGGTACAGTCGCAGCACCTGCCGTTGCCTTTCATCTGCATCTCCCCATGTCTGACATCCTTGAAATCTTTTTGCTAAGTATCATTAGTGACATCTTTTTTGAATATGAATGAAGAAATCTCTGCATTGCTGAAATAGAATTGTTGTGATAGAAACCAGATTGATGGTATTGCATGATGATTCCAAAAGCAAGTGCAAGTTTAAGTGAGTGATGGTGTGAAACATTCAGCATCAGACTCTGCCAAGATTCTATTAGAATTGAGTGGATTCAACACCACTTTAATCTGGGTTTCAAATTTAGCTTCAAGCTGAGAAAGAAGAGCAGGATTAAACCTATCTCATAATTAATTAGCTCTATGCCAACACTCCATTTTTTCTGCATAGTTCTCTTTCATTATTTTAGGATAGATTTCAACTGATTAGGTGAGTACTTAAGATGAATGAATACACAGAGAGAGAGAGAGAGAGAGAGAGAGAGAGAGAGAGAGGAGACTGGTAGAGATGACATTTGAAATAGATCCTAATTAAAAAGTACAATTCCTTTGTTACAATACAAGCCTTTTTATGCTCATCACCTAACTCGTTCGTAATATATCCTTCTCATGCGTGACTTCACAGGATAACATTATTATTTTATTTTTATTATATGTAATTATTTCTTCTTGTTTTCTTCAAGAAATCAACATATGAAGCCAAATAAATATCCGAAGCCTTATCCAAATGAAACTGTCCCAAAACAATTTGTCATCCATTAGGTAATTAAATCATATAATAATCTTAATAATAAATTATCAGCTTAATATTAGTCGTAAAATCGGAGGAAAAATAGCATTAACAACTATAATGGTGTAATTAATTGGTTCTGTACGCCACGTGGCTTCTAACGTGTTCGGGTCGCGGGACCCTTCGCCACGCGGCCGTCGTAAAGCCCACGGAGCGGCAGCTGATCTCTGCCCCGCTGCTGCTCACAGAACCGCCCGGAGATGCCGGCACCGCGTTCGTGGTCCTCCGGTAGGGCCCCAGCCACTTGGCGATCATGTACTGGCTCTTGCGCCACGGCGGGATGTGGAGATCCTGCGCCCGGAGCGACCTCTGAACGGCGTCCGCCACCACCCGTACCACTTGCCGCAGCGTCTCCTCCCCTGCCACTGCCGCCCGCGGAAGCGCCGCAAGCACAGTTTTGTACGCCTCCGTCGCTCTCGCCACCTCGAACTCTGCCGCGAACTCGAGGTCCACGATGTATCTCCTTCCGGTCCCCTCCGCCGCCGCCGACACCACGTCGATGTATTCGTAGCTGCCGGCGTTGAGCCCGCTGGACGAGTCCGACCTCGCCTTGCAGATCCCGGCATTGTAACCCGACTCCCTCAGCCGCGCCATCACCGCTCGACGTAATCCAGCGGCGCCGCAGCAGGCCCTCAGCCCCGCAAGCCCCTCAACCACCGAGTAGACGTCCGCCGCGAGCCGGACTCGAAACCGATCCCCCTCCGCGGCAGGGTCCATCAGCTCCCGCACCACCGCAGCGGCGGTGCAGTCAGGATCGTCGGCGTGGTCATCGTCAGAGCTGTGATGGGGGTGCGCTGCCACGCCGACATCAGCGGAGAGGGAGTCGGCGTGTACGTGCTCAAGGAACGCGTGGACGAGGCCGGACAGGCAAGGGGAGTCGTGCTCGCTGCCGCTGCTGTCGTAGCCGGACACGCGGTGGCTGTCATCGGCTTCCCGAAGGCGGGCCTTTGCCTTGTCGTCGTCAAGCAAGGTCGTCACCCGCGTCGCTCGAAGGAAGACTGCCATCTAACGTAAGGTCTCAACTCTTGTGCACTTCAAAGGAGAGAGAGAAAGAGGTATATGTTCTACGAAGAGGAGGAGGTTGGAAGAGGATGAGCTGCTCTTATAGAAGAAGAGAAGAGCAGAGACACGCAGTGGTATGCATCCAATATTCCTCAATGAGCCATCTTGCAGCTCTCAGGGTGAGAGGGAGGTGGGAGCAGCGCACCCAGAAAACGAAGGAGACACAGAAGAAAACCGTGGGTGGGTCAGTTCGATCGCGGAAGAAGCGGCCTTTTGGATCGAGTCGCCAGAAGGAGCGCTTCCCAACGCAGCCAGGCAAGCAAGACGACGCACACACACCCCCCTTTGAGGATAACGTCTCCCCCATTGCTGACAGCGGACTAATGTGGCGACTCGATCGAGATGCATGTCATGGCACATACAAGATGACATGTGCACGTAACTTGAAATGACGTATCTTATTCACGTATGTATGAGTATGTCGACCATTCTTCTTCTTGTTATTGCCGAAAGTGAATTGGAGGCATCAACACTGCTGCTTACTGCTTTGATGCCAGCATAAAACAGTGGGAGGGTCGAAGCAGCCGAAAGAGATGATCCTGGCCATCAATCATGTCATGTCATGAGATCGATGAAATTGATGGTTGTGATCATTTTGGAGTTGCACCCTTCCATATCTTATGAATACAGTGGAATCTCTCTCTCTCTCTCTCTCTCTCGTGATCATTTTGGAGTTGCACCCTTCCATATCTTATGAATACAGTGGAATCTCTCTCTCTCTCTCTCTCTCTCTCTCTCTCTCTCTCTCTCTCTCTCTCTCTCTCTCTCTCTCAACAAGTAAAAAGAAAGACTTTGACAGCATCTTGCCATATGTCTATACCTTATGCCTTGATCCAAAACTTCTGATGATGATTGAAGATATTTATTGCTTGATTAATGTTAATGGCTCTGATTATTGGACTGATAACAGAGACAAGGAAAGGTGATTATTGCTAATAAACATTTCAAGCATTGACCAACAAAATCGACTATTTCAGACACCAAGATGTTGGGTTCTTCTGAAGGAGGGGATTAAAGAGGTGAGACATGGACTCACTTCATTACTAATTTTAATGTTAATTAACCATATTTATAGGGTTTAAATAAGCTCCAAGTGATTAGCTATCTAATCGAGGGTGCACAGTAGTGTAATTTTCTCTTCTGTAAGTCAATGGTTGCAATCTTTTTTCCTTCTTTTTTTTTAGTTCTAAAGTATTTTTCTTAAAAAAATAATTAGACAATCTATGAGTTATCAGATTCATTTCATTGTTTCATTTGAAATTTTCTTTGGGTCTTTTCCAATGTAATTTTAATTAGCATGTTTCATTTAGCAAGCATAATGGTAAATCATATATGGAGAGGGTGAACCTCATCAGCTATATAGGCACATGAATCCCCACAAGACTCTGATTCGAGTATTTATCCATCGATTCAAATCCAATCTAAGTGGGCCGAGTAGATCATATACCTAAATCCTTCTTGTTGATATTCCTATCTCACATTATAATCACATTTTGGAATGTATGTTTATGAAACTAAATCCATTTAGGTACTTGAATCCAACTCAAACTCCAAATTCTATACATATTTTTTGATCTAAGCCGTCAAACTTAATTATAAGTTAAGTGGGTTGAGTAGAATGAATATTACATTGTCATATCTAATATTCATATTATCTTAAATAAACATGAATGAATTCTCGAAAAAAAAGTTTTAACTTTGAGAATTTTCGTAGAGCGTTTCACCATTGAAAAATTTTCGTAGAACACCCTTAGATGCATAAAAATATTATTTTACCTCTTTTTTCATCAGATTCACCATTGTCTTCTCCTCCTTACATCATTATCCTGTGTAGCCTTCACTATCGCCATCGCCCCTATGCCCTTGTTACACCCTAGCAACTACTTTTCTTCCTCTCTGTCTTGTTGAATCCATCACTCATAACCCTCACACTAAAAAGGATGCGGCAAGAGGGTCATCGTCACCTCCATGGACCTCGCTAGCTTTGCCTTTATGCATCTCGCTCATAACCATCGTGGAGGAAGGAGGTGACGATGGCTCTTACGTCTCCTCTTTTCTCATGCGAAGGGTATAGACGATGGATTTGATGGGGCAAAAGGAGGGGAGGTAGCCGTTGGGGTCTAGCAAGGGCGAGACCTTCATTGCTGGTTGCCTTCATGCACGATCATGCCTATGTCATGAACATCGAGCAACTATTTGAGACAAAAGGGTAAAGGTGTGACTAAGTAACTAAGGGTTGGGCAATAGTCAACAGGGGTATAATAGTTATTTTAAAAAAATACTTTATAAGAATTTCTCCAATATTGAAGCTAAAAGTTTTTTTTAGAAATTTGTCCAATAAATATTATATATTCAAATCTCAATTTTGAATTGATAGATTCTAGTGATCACAATAGCAATTTGACTTGCTTAATTTGAGGATCATATTTGTCTTACACTCAATGGTTAAACACCTATTAGCCATAAATGGGATAAAAAAAATCTCAAAAACAATAAGTTCAAACACTATTAATTAAATACAAATAATAAGGATTGAAAGGACAAAAGAAAATACATTATTAAATGAAAGAAGTACTATTTAAGAAGCATTCCACTGCATATAAATAGGGCCATCCACCAACATAATTGTAACAAGTAGGCCACTTGATATTTGAATTCTTTTAACCCTTGGGAATGTTTGGGTGCTCACATTTGATACTATAATAATCAATTATTGGCAACTACTTCATAATTCCACATGGTGTCCCCAACATGATCGATCTTAACTTGAGTGGATAGGGGACTCAATGATAGCGATATATAAGTCCAAATCAAAGTAATTTAGATGACAATGAGCATAAGTGCTAATAAAGAGTAAGAATTTGTTCGGGTTTGGATCGAGACTTCAATTAGGATAGGTCTTTGGTGAATCCAATTTTATCTTAATAATAATATTTATTTTAAGTAAAAATAAATAAATTGAACTAAGTCAGATTACGTCGTGTGAGTTCGAAGCCTATTATCATTCTAGAGGAAGCATAAAACTAAAAAATAAATATAAGTTAATATATTAATCCTCTCCGAACTCCTAAGTTGATACATAAGAAGTGATAAAAATTGGCTCAATTTTAAATTGAGACTATGATTAAAGTAAGTCATTATCTTGATAATAGTATTTATTTCAATTTGGATTCGAGTTCAAAGCTTATTATCATTTTAGAGGAACCTTAAAACAAAACAAAAAAAAAATTGATCCTCTTCGACTTCTTGCATTGATGCAATGCGACAATAAATGAGACGAAGAAGAGTAACATAGAATAAATATTTTTTTAGAAAAACCTCTTGTCAAACTAGCAATGTTTATTTATACTGTTATAAAATAATTGCAACATAAATCATTAAATACAATAGGATTCAATTGAAATAAAAAAGAATATACAAGAGGTAGTTGAACATTGTTGCCTACTGATTGATACATCGAGATTTCGTGTACCCAATGCTCTTGGAATGCAAGTCTTCGAAGCACACACATGCATCTACTCTTGCTGATGATATGGTGGTGTTGTGTGTTTGATCCTTTCTTCTTCACATGGGAGATGAGCCATTCCACAGTGTTCAACTCTCACTTGTTAGGAGAACTGCTGTGGTTGCAAGTGATTTTATCTGCTTACTTTGGGGGAGGGGGGAAACACAGATGTCATCCTCCATTAGGGAAAAAGAAGCCTGTAAAAGATGATGTTGAAGATTCTGATGCTGTTTCATGTGGATGCTTGTGACATGCGCACAATAGTTCCAATAGAAGGAACAGTCTTAATGCACTTTGTTTGCCTTATGCATCCATCAGTGTGCATGTTTTTGAAGTATGGTGTAGGTGGAAAGTTTGGAAGGTTGCAGAAATGAGAATGTGGCCTTCAGAAGAGATGAGCAGATATGAGAGTATGTAAATGTCTATATGTGGAGCAAAAGAAAACTTTGGTCCACAGCTTTCCAAGCTTCCAAACCATTTGTTGTTCATCGATAAGGCCCTTTGTACATTCTACAAAGAGGAAAAAAAGAGCATCAATGAATGAAGCAACTCAACAAACAAAAAGGCAATCTAGATTGGATGTATAGCATCCAAGGAGAGCAAAACCAACTTTAAAACAGTTCCACTTGTCATTGCCATGGACAGTAGTAGAATATTTTCTCCTTTTGGTTCTATCAATACATATTTTGGCTCTTTCATAACTATCATGCTGATGATGGTTTATGTATTATTTATCTATTAGACAGTGCTAAAATGAATAATACTGATCTAAGTATTGTATATATAGTTAAGACACAATATGTAGAAAAGAGTTTTGTTGATGATGAGGTGGATGTAAAGAATTACTAGGAAAGATTAAAAATTATTTTTATTTATGAATAATTAATTGTAACTTTGATAGAGTATAAAACGAGAAAAAAATATTTAACTAGTAGTATGGGATGAAGTTCGGAGAGAATCAAAGTATTTTTTACTTGTCAACCGGTGTAGCTTCGATACGGATGCAAATAATATAATTGTAAGGAGAAAAATGATTAACATTTATGGGGCATTAGAAGAGATTAAGAGAAATCATAAATAAAGATTTAGATTTTTATCGATCGATAACGATGAGCGAGTCATAGTCAACCCTAAATTAGTTAAGATCTTACGGTTCTATTATTGTTATCGTTGTTATCATAACTATCTTTAAACATATTAAAATCTTTTTATCAAATATTTAAAAAAATATTTTTTATTTTCATGCACTATGCAGACTAAAACTTCAACATAGCTAAGCTTTTTTTCTTTTCTTTTTTTTAATTTGTTCTACTGAATGAGAAGGCAAGTTAATTGGCTTTGAATGACAAAGTAGGATTCAGCAGGTTGTGAGAGTGGCTTATCCACACACCAGAGGAGTTGAGGTTTGAAAGGACAAGCCTCCCCTCCCCTCCCCACCCCACCAAAGAAAAAACAAATGAAGCAAAAGGCACATTGAGTTGATTGCATTGGGTCCACACTAACATGCTCTTTCTTGGTGCTCTGGATAAGGAGCAAAGCTTCAAGTGGATCAGAGCCAATGTTCCATATCTCCTGCTGATGTGGAAATCCTGATGCAGACATCCCACCCCACACTGGAACTGTAAGCATTGAATTGAGACACCAACTTAAGGCCCTGTCTGGAATCATCAATGCACCTGTGAACCAGATCTGAAACATTGTAGTCTGTGGATTTAGTTGTAATCCTCACAGTGAGGCCTTGTCTTCACTTTTGCATGAGGCACTGAGAGCAACCCATCATCAACTGATGAGCACTGGGATTTGTTCTTCCACTCTACTCACAGTGCTCCTTGGTGGATGCAAGAAGGAACACAAAGCATGGAGAAAACAGTTGGGGCCAGACCTCTGATGCCCATAGATTAGAGAGATACCACAGATGAAAGAAGGTTTGGATGGTGACATGAGCCCACTTGACCTCAGTTAGATAGCAAATTGTTTGCAGCTGTAAAGCACTTTGACAAATGTGTGCTCCCCACACAGCTGATGGGGAGCCCAGTGGTATCTCATCACATGTGTTCTTCATCATCAGGATGACCAAGTGATGGTTGATGAGATGGATGCAGAATGTGGAGGCCAACTGTCTTGAGGGTCACAAGCAATGTGTTAATTAATGCCTGCAAATCCTTCCTTTGGACCACATAATTCTTGGAATTTGTCTTGATCAAGTCCTGTGGCTCCAATATAACTGCACCTTTCTTTGCAGCTTGTGCAGTTCAGAACTTGTCTTCTTCATTGAAGAAAAAGGAGAAAATAAGTAGTCTATTCTTCCTAATTTATTAAGCAGCATCACAGAATAGTGTCAGATACCTCTCATGCTCTTTTTTTGCTCTTCTAAGCATGCTCTTACCAGAGCACATAGATTTAGGCTTGTTAATGCAACTTGGCACAACAAAGATTTCTTGAGCTAGCAGACATCCATATCTGGGTTCAGTGCCTGTCTTCTTTTCTTTCTTTGTATGATTTCAGGTATGGCAGACATGATGACAGAACAAGTTGATGCATGCTAAGTTTTGTTATTTTCTTTCAAGGAATGTCTGCTTTCAGAGAACTGCAGAACAACTGAAGAAATTAGTGCTGGAGAAAGTACAAGATGGATAGGGCTGGGTGGCCTACAGAATAAGAATAATTGCAACTTGCAAGCAAGATTGGAGCTTCAGCAGTTGACTTCTTCCTTGAGAAGTGCTGGCACACAAACCTGAAATAATCTGCAGAACTTGAGCAAGAAGAAATGTGATAATCCCCCCCCCCCCCCCCCCTCTGCAGCTGCTTAAGATATCAGTCTCAGACTTTTTTTGTGGATTTCCAGAAATGTTACCAAGAATCATCCAATTGAATAAATGGTAGAATCAAAATACAATTGTTGAATCTTGATTTCCAACCTCCCTTCCTAATTATCATACATCACAAATGTGGTGCTCTATTTGGACCACATTATGGAACTCTAACTAGATCATACAACTGATATAACTGACAAGAAGTCCCCAAAGAATTATGTTCCCTCAATAAATTAGAGAGTAGAACAAAAATGTGCTTGGATCTGAAGACCGTTGTTAGCTGAAAGCTTTGCGGGCTGCGATTATCCAGCGCCGCGATATATACATACAGATTCATCTCGTTCACTCCACACCAACCAATTGTTCAAAGCTCAATTTTCATTTGAGCAGCTGGGGAGGTGCCTGCATCCAACCGATGAAAAATCAGTAACATCTAATGGATTTATCAAGTTAGCAAGCGGCACGGTTTCCTTGTAAATGTTCATACCACCATGGAAGTTGTGAGAGGAACCAACAGTCTCCTGATCTTGTCCTATGCCCATCTGAACAATATTTTGGAGGTCATCCTCCCAGAAAAACCCTAGCTGAATGTTCAGTATTCATTTTTATAAGTCTCAACAAAAAAAAAAAATCTCCATAGCTTTATAATCGCAGATTTGACAATGATTTATACCTGAGATGAAGCATCTCCAAATCCACCAAGGCAGGCCTGATGTGCATTGAGATCTTGGTGGCCTGTGGAATCTAACATGTTCATAGAGCAGTGGAAATCCATCCCGTTGGTTGCAATGCTATGAAGAATGTCCTTCTGCTGTGGTACATCGGCATAAGATGACACCATACTCATTTCAGGTGAATAAGCTGAATTCGGCACAGGTCCACAAATCTGAATCATCCGAAATTTATGACCGGAGTAATTAGTCGATACAAGCATTATAGGCTGAATTTTGATTGGTTTTAACAAGCCAATGGTCAGGAAATTTCCAAACTCACATCCTTGGCACGGAGATTCGCCAAATTGTCAAAGTCCAGCTGTGGGTTTACGGTGGCTAGCTTCATGGACAGAAACTACAACAAGAACAGAAAGACGAGATGAGAAAACCATACTTCCATATAGAAATTGTCATGTGTTGTATGATCATTTTACCTCGACTTGTCGCTGCAACGACTGCACATAGTTTATGATCTCATCAAGCATGACTGCTTTGCCAGTTACCTACAGCAGAAGATTGCAGTTTGAGACTGGATTTCCAAGCAAGCTAAAGTAGATCTTGTGTCTGGAGTTCTATTCATAAGCTGAAACAGGGTGACAAGAGCATCTTTGAGATCAAGTGTTACCTTACTGCAGCCTGGAACGAGATCTTGCAGCAACTTCATTCGTTGGCTAATCTTCTCTCTTCTCACCTGGTGAACAGTTGAAGAATGATCAGAATCATCAACAGAGACGAAAGCCAACATTTGGATCTCGAGATAGCATTCATCACATACTCTTTCTGCGAGACTGTGACTATCAGTTGCTTGGCCTCTTCTCGCCCTGACATGGATGTAGTCCTTAGGAGGCTCGGAGGGCTTGTCATTGCCTGCCTTCCTCTGCTTCTGCTCATCATTTCCATTACTTCTGGCGCCATCGTTTTGCTCCAACTTTGGCTTAACGTTGTCAATGCCGATCTCATGAATTTTCCCCGAGGATCGACATCGCTTTGTGTCGGAATCCTCTTCATCTGCCACCTGAAAGCTGCAAAGTTTGAGTCTTTCTTGGTAATACACATCAAGAAGATGAGGTTGGTACCTTGGGAGGATCAGTGGAAGGTTTCGGTGAAGCAGCATCCTTTTCTTTGCTCTTCGAAGGAGCTTTTCGCTTCTTGCCGTTGCTCGCAGGTATCGGATCGGACAGCGACGTTTCCTCTCTGGAGATTGCCGGACCAGCGCAATTCATCTTCAATTGCAGTCCATTCGATACTGGAATTTGCCTGTTGCTCTCCAAGTGCCCAATTTGGAGCCCGCTCGCCGTCAGAGAGTGGATGATTGCCGCAGTCGAAGGCTTGCCGCTCCCTGGGAGCTCGAACTGGCCTGAGAACCAACCGTAACTCTGGCCGTCGAAGCTGGAAAACCTTGCTGCCCTCTCTGCGAAGCCGGGGTCTGCCGGAAACTGATCCAAATGTGCCAGGGCCAGATTTCCTGCAATCACTAACCCTCCCAGGGTTGGGAATTCCCAGAGGAATCCATGAAATGGGACTGCGGCGGGACCTCCTCGCTCAAGTGGCCAAGTCTCTGCAACCCTCTCTCGAGCTCAAATGAAGACTGCGGCGACATGAAGGAGCCAAGCGCCGATCCAAATTGGCTGATGTGATCGACGGAGCGATCCCAATTCTGGTTGAGAAAGCACTTCGGCGATCGATCCGACGACCCAGAGTTCATCTCCGCGAGGTCGGCAATGCAAAAAGATCTCTCCTTTATTGAAGTTGAGCACCAAAAAGTGGAAGAACAGTGAATTCACCGAGGTTTCCAATGCCCAAAGATAAACGAGGAGTTCCGGAAGTAGAATTGGATTATGGCAAGGTTGAAAAATCTCTGCTCGACAGAAAGCTACAATCTTTGGGGAGAGAGAGAGAGAGAGAGAGAGAGAGAGAGAGAGAGAGAGAGAGAGAGAGAGAGAGAGAGAGAGAGAGAGAGAGAGAGAGAGAGAGAGAGAGAGAGAGAGAGAGAGAGAGAGAGAGAGAGAGAGAGAGAGAGAGAGAGAGAGAGAGAGAGAGAGAGAGAGAGAGAGAGAGAGAGAGAGAGAGAGAGAGAGAGAGAGAGAGAGAGAGAGAGAGAGAGAGAGAGAGAGAGAGAGAGAGAGAGAGAGAGAGAGAGAGAGAGAGAGAGAGAGAGAGAGAGAGAGAGAGAGAGAGAGAGAGAGAGAGAGAGAGAGAGAGAGAGAGAGAGAGAGAGAGAGAGAGAGAGAGAGAGAGAGAGAGAGAGAGAGAGAGAGAGAGAGAGAGAGAGAGAGAGAGAGAGAGAGAGAGAGAGAGAGAGAGAGAGAGAGAGAGAGAGAGAGAGAGAGAGAGAGAGAGAGAGAGAGAGAGAGAGAGAGAGAGAGAGAGAGAGAGAGAGAGAGAGAGAGCGCCGACAATGGCTATGTGATCGACGGAGCGATCCCAATTCTGGTTGAGAAAGCACTTCGGCGATCGATCCGACGACCCAGAGTTCATCTCCGCGAGGTCGGCAATGCAAAAAGATCTCTCCTTTATTGAAGTTGAGCACCAAAAAGTGGAAGAACAGTGAATTCACCGAGGTTTCCAATGCCCAAAGATAACGAGGAGTTCCGGAAGTAGAATTGGATTATGGCAAGGTTGAAAAATCTCTGCTCGACAGAAAGCTACAATCTTTGGGGGGAGAATAAAGGGCGAAAAGAGGAGAGGTGGAAGGTGGAGGAGAAAGGGAGAAAGGGAGAAGAAAGGGAGAAAGGGAAAGCAGAGGCAGAGAAGTGAAGGAAAGAGAGAGAGAGAGAGAGAAGGGGGAGATCAGCAATCATTAAAGGAACGACAAGGAAAGCCAGTGGAGTGTGTACACAAGTTTATTATACTTTTATTGGTCCAAAGATGCACAAATGCTATATTCTTTGTTTACATCACACTTGTTCTTTGAGGTTTGAGGTGGAGACGAATTTATTGGCTTGCTATAAAAGATTGTTGTCTTGGTTTGATTAACTTCTCTCAATCTAAATGAATAAAGCATATTAACTTCATCAGGAATCACAATGGATCCTCAAACACTTGCCTCGTTTTTAACCTCTGTTCTAGTCTTTGTTCATCATGTTCATGAGCTTAAGCTGCAGAGGACCTTTAATTGGGTGCCATCCTTTCGCCTTCGGCTGGTGAAATGCATCAAAAGTAGAATGGAGACAAATTAGGTTTCTTGGAGTGTAGAGAGAGAGGAAGCGTTTCCAGTTTTCTGAAATGGAAGTGTTTGAACCCAATAAGCAGTTCATCTTCCTCTCATTAAATGACCTCTTGACTGTCACATGCAAGAAGATGATTTGGAAGAGTGGGCTTCCACCAATGTCCCTCTTCCACCACCGCCCCTCCCTCCACCTTTCCACCCCTTTTCCTGGTTCCGTGCTTCCATCATAGTTTACAGATCACCGCCATCTTCTATCATCGTGAGCTTGTAATCTGCCTGTAGTCAATTGTTTTAGGGAATAAAGGGTGGATGCCAACACACATGAGAGAGAGAGAGAGAGAGAGATGGTTAAAAAGGTCAAACAGTGAACTGGAAGCATTGAAGATTACTTAGAATAATCTGTGTTCTTCCAGGTCAATCTTACCTGCATCTAGCTATCGTCCACTCCGCTAAATCCGGCTCTTGTCGGATTCCATTACCGGCTCAATCTTGGCACTCTTCCCATCTCGATCTCGCAGTAATCTACGCCGATATCCGATGCTCCAGTAGACACGACATTCCACGTGAGCAGCTAAAACTGCACACAGCAGCCGCCTGCTCTGGTGTTGTGTGTTATCTTCTTCCAGAAAAGAAAGCTGGGAGCAGCTTCCCTACCTTCCATGAATCATAATAACGAGTGACTACAAAACCAAGCACCCGACATGAGAGTTGGCTGCTACTCTCTCTTTTGGTGCTGACACTGTACACAAAACTGCCTTCTGTAGATGGCCAAAATGGAGAAAGATCAAACTGCAGCATGCAATTAAAACAAATATTGAGATAAACCCAAGAGAGAAAGAGAGAGAGAGAGTTTTTACTTGTAGGACTTCATAATTCACTGCAGTTAAGAGAGAGATGAAATGAAGCTGATGAATTAGCACACTGAACACTGTTGCTTGGCACAAGTACTCTGAGATAGCAATAATGCAATGTTCTTCTGAAGAGAATCATAGGACTGGAAAGATCATTTCTCTGATTACTCTGTTGAACTATATCAGGAAAAAATCTCATTCAGCAAATCAATTATAAATGCTTGATTTTAGTTTTCTTACTAGCTTTAGAGATTATTATATTTTAAATCATTTGTATGACTGCAGTTTTGTCATCTCATGTTTGCTAATCTCCATTGTTCTTCATATGTTTTGCAAGCCTTGATGTACCCCTAAGAAGTGGAGAGAGGAGACAAAAGAAGAAGAAGAAAGAAACTAAAAGGCTAAATAGAAGTTTTTGCAGCTTGATTCATCAACTTGTGACTAGCTGATTAGAAAAATGGGAGAAATTGTTATCATCTGAACAAGGAAAGAGCACCTAAGTGACAGTGATAATATATTTCACATAGATTGAGAAGGACAAGTTAATCTAATGAATGATTCCTCTTAGTGAGGAACAAGTAATGCATACTAGATTTATAGCCTGGAACAGGTCAAGATCTAACAACCACACACTCCCCCCCTTTGGCTCCATCCTGAAGGCATCTCCCACCTAGTACTCCTACCTTTAGGAAGTGCCAAACCACTCCACCACCAACTTCTCACCTCTCTTAGGGAGTGGCATTGAATTCCCAGGTCAATATCTAACAACCACACACTCCCCCCCTTTGGCTCCATCCTGAAGGCATCTCCCACCTATTACTCCTACCTTTAGGAAGTGCCAAACCACTCCACCACCAACTTCTCACCTATCTTAGGGAGTGGCATTGAATCCTTTTTTCTCTGTCATTTATCAGGATATGATTCTTGCATGCAATGTAGGTTAGATGCTTGCATGCATGTCTTGCTAATCAAATACTACAGTTATGGTCTCAATTATTGAAATATAGTGATGCAATTTATTGTAGATAAATGAAAAATGTGGTGTCATACTTCAAGTTTCATATATTTTAAACTATGACTACATATATGTTTCAATAGAAGCATAGATATATATATATTATAGATATATAATATCTTAGCAATAGAAGCATAGATTATATATATATATATATATATATATATATATATATATATATATATATATATATATATAATATATATATATATATATATATATATATATATATATGTATAATCCTCATTTAGTTGTAATGATTCGTAATATCTATGTTTCATAAATATGAAAAATGATATACTAATATTTTTTATTTTTTAAGATTGAAGTACATGCTTTCAAAAAATATCATTTTTAATATCCTACAAAATTTGGTTAAGTATGTATAAACATTAATGTTCACGTTAAGCATAATACAACAAATCAAAGTGTGTTAGCAGACTTGAATATGAGGTTAAATTATGATAATAAGATGTATATAATGACTAAAAATGATAATTGAATTTTAATTGATCTTAAGTGAGTCTCAAAACTTGAATGAGTTTGAATGCAATTAAAGTAAAGAAATTTAAATTAGATTTTAGATGTAAAAAAAATCTAAATTTAAATTTAATTGTTTTGAAAAAAAACTTAAGATTTTAGATGTAAAAAAATCCTTTACATCAAACTAGATGTAAATTCTGCATTTTTAATCAAAATATTTTTGTTGCCACTTTTCTCATATTTATTAATCAAATTCATCAATTAATTTTATCATTAAAATTTAAAATCTAATAAAAATTAATTTGTAATCACCCTTCAACCTAATTAGATTTAAACTATCGTTGTATCGTGTCGAGTCATAATCATTGGGACATGTTGGGCTATAGGCATTAGGCCATATTGGATTATGCTAAGTCACAAGGGCCATAGGCTATGTCGAGTTAGGGGCCACATCACGTCTATGATCACCTAACTATGCTTGTACAAATTATATTTGCCTCCATTCAATCCATAGTCTTATTTACATTAGACTTTGGTCTCTCTCATATCAATTTTTTCAAATAAAAATTTTAAGTTGATTAACTTAAATTTTAATAAATATAGTTATAAACAATGAATACAATATATAAATTAAAAAATATATTTGATATTTCATTCAATCCTTTCATATCAAAAGAGTATATAACAATACATAACTATGTCTATTAAAAACATATCAAAAGAACATAGAGAGTAAAGTAAGATTATAATATAGCATAATAATATCCATTTTTAAGTGTCGTCTCTAACGTTTGAGAGTTCTATCCATCTACACCTGGATGAAGTTATTGGTGTGACAAAAGCATCACAAGCTTTATATATAACTCTCGTTTCATTTATGATAAAGGCTTATACTGTCGAACAAACATTGAAGTAATATTTTCATCAGAAAAATAGGATATATCAAAAACACATGTGAGACAACGAAATAATATCAAGCTAACATAAACATATCAATTATAATAAGAATCAATGCGTAAGAGATAAAAAAGGTTTTAAAGCAATAACATAATTTTGTTTAGAGCTTATCGTGACTCCATAAGAAAGATACAAGAGTCTATTTAAAACAATAATAATTTTACTCAATCAAAATTTTACATTGAAAGTTATAGTCAAAATAATACATATATGTCAGAATTTTTTTCCTGAATAACAAGCTTACAACTCAAATAAGGTTAATGCTATCAGAAACATGTAAAGCTTTGCAAATTATTCATAAATAAGAAGGAATCAAATATCAGAATCACTATACGATGGATAGAACCTTTGCTATGCTTTGTATCATATATAATAACTATATAAATTTTTCGGGTTAACTTGTCTCTCACACTTACGTTAGGTTTCGATTGAACCATGGAATACTAAAAGTTTATGATATATTTTTGATAGTTTAATAAGATGTTCTTGTAAAAAATATCTTGCTTGTAATATTATGAAAAAGTATGAGTTGGCATGTGTCAATGTAAATGTTAAAAACCTCTCCTATTTTGAAACTTATAAAATGTTAAATAGGAAAACTTTATATTTATGTGAATTTATAGTAAATGATTGATTTTTATTATTATGATATTTTTATTAGATCTTGTGAGTCTATAAGTGGTTGTTAATGATTTTAATTTGACATTAGATTTTATGTTATATGATTATAAATTATACAAGTTTTATAGCGTACGTGAATCAAAATTAAATACATATAGTGTCTTTAGATTCTATATTATGGATTATAAGTTTAGATATATGGATAGTTGAAAAATATTTTTGATTTAAGATAGACCCAAAAAAATACTTTTTTTCAAATAAAAATTAATAATTTTTCATATATATATATATATATATACTTTTCTAATCTTTTGATGTTAAAATTGTTAAGTCCACTCAAAAATTGATGTATTTGGAAAGAGTAATTTCGTTTAATAATCCGTCAGTGGATCTAAACCAAAATCCGGTCCAGGTTCAGTAAAGACTGACACAACCTCCTTCTGCGTCCGCGTCCATGAATCGCCAATCGACTCGTTCGTTGCACCGTTCCATGCTACGCCACGTAGGTGGAACACTGTACCCCTTCACCTCCGTATATGTCTCCGTGGACGGCGAAGCCTCGTTATGACCGTCTCCAAGCGTCCTTAGGGGTTTCGATATTGCAACATTGTCTTTGGGTATTTTGATCGGATTCGAGCATAAGCTGAAATTTTGGTGGCGATCTGAGGACACTACGATGTCTGGTGCTGCGGAAGTAGTGCAGGCTGCCGAGGCCAAGGCTTGCTGCGCCCACACCGGCCCGGGCTATGCGTCCCCCCTCGAGGCCATGGCGGGGCCTCGCGAGGCCCTGATCTATGTCACCTGTGTGTATAATGGTAAAAATATATCTCTCCTTTGCTTGTTTCTCTGGGTAATTTTTGCTTGGGAGACTCTTTAGGTTTGATTCCGATGTGTTTTTGAAGTAAGTTATTATCTTTTTTCTTGTTTCTTTAACCCTTGAGATTCGGTTTTGTTGTAACCCTTACACGCTGCGTCTCTTTAATCTACGTAGATAAAGAAAAAGTTACTCGTACTGATCCGCAAAACCAAAAAGTATGCCCTGCTAGTATCATTTTTTTTATTGTTTGGAGCCTGCACTTTGATTTTGGACTTGATTCTATTGGTCTTGTATGGTGTCTTGGGCCCGGGGCTGCTGCCTATTAATTATTGATGTTACTTTTGTAGCCTTCATAGTTTTTATTGCTATCAGGCCCCTTCTTTGGGAATCGTATCATCATCATTTTGAAGGTTTCATTAAGAAGGAATTTTCTTTTTGGCGGAGATTAAAAAATCTTTAATTCCCTCTATTTTTAGGGCATAACAAGAAGAGTTGTCATTCAATGCTTTTTAGCTCCTTCTCGGCATTAATAGAATTCATTTCTTCGGACTTAGCTGGAGTTACAGTCTCGTATCACAGACTCTAGCCAGGGGGCTTCCAGGCCTTGGCTTCAAGAAGAGATTTTTAAGTTCATTGTTAATGTTTGATTCCTGTGGTGGCTTTGGAGGAATCTTGCAGGTTTCCAATTCATGCATTTTGAACTTGGTAACTGTGCAGGCACTTTACTAAAACATCCAACACAAATGGCTAAAACAAACTGGCTAGTATCAGCAGATACAGAAAATCTCATTATCCGATTATGAAAATTTATTCAAATTGGAGTCACCTATTATTTTCCTTCCAGCAAAGCATCAACCAAAGCGGCACCCCTTGGTGCGATGTATAATTTTTTTTTTTTTACAATTGATTGGTAATGCAATTACTCTTCAGTAAATTATTTATCTCCTTTTCTCATGCACGCTCATTTCCTTCCATGGAAGGTGAATTGACAAAGTATACTCGAGGAAGTTATATATGAAAGATCATAGATATTTTTTTTCTACAATGTGGTTTTGCATAACTAATTCTTTCTGGGTTTCTTTTCTTGTAATTTAAAATTGTCATGGTCCTTGTAGCTGCGCATTTTGCACTTCTTTTATTTTTGGATATCAACAACTAAAATATTTTCTTCAGTAGGCTTTGGTAGATGTATATGCTATGCTACAAAATTTCTACAAGCTTAAATAAAAATGCTTGTTGGACAATTCATTTTATTAGATTGCAATGCTTATCACTAACTTTAATTTAATTCATTTTGTAAAAAGAAATGTCAAATAAAGATATTTTAGACAAGCTTTTGTTGGCAGTTATATTTAAGTTTTAGCCGATAGACTTGACAACAAATACCTTTTCTTCATTTATGTAGGAACTGGAATAGAAAAGCCTGACTACTTGGCAACAGTGGATGTGGATCCGAACTCCCCATCCTATTCCAAAGTCATTCACAGACTCCCTATGCCCTATGTTGGTGATGAACTGCATCATTCTGGTTGGAATTCCTGCAGCTCTTGTCATGGTGACCCTTCAGCAGTTCGGAAATTCTTGGTTTTGCCTTCATTGCTGTAAGATTGTATATGTACCATGTGCTCTTCTGCTTGTTTATATTCTCACTTCTTATGAACAGATGTTGATTTTGTTTATTGGTGCTTTTATATTTGGTCCTGTAAAGAATACTTTTATCTAACAAGCTATACATGATTTATAGTTCAGGAACAGCTTAAACAATATTCGGAGCTGTTCTATGAGTATTTAGGTCATAAGACATTCATCGTCAGTATCTATGAATCAGTTTTATTTCATTCATGTTCACTATTAGCAATGATCATTCTTATGTTCACCTGACAGAAATCCTAGGATTTTCAGGTATATAGCTGGATGGTCTGCCAACTTCCCAAGTATGTCTTACAAATAAATATTGTGTAAATAAATATTGGTCATAAGAAACAATTCACTTGCAAAAGACAAAGGTTCTTTGTTGGATAATATTATTAAGATGTGATATATTCTCATAAAAATATAACTATTTTGTGTTATTCCCTAAATCAAATTGTACAAACCACCTGACATGAAGGAGTATGTTCCTTGATTTTAGAATGTTTATTCCTCGAGTGACTTAATATTAAAATATTCAAATCTGTTATATTCTGTCTTTATCTATTATGCCTTACAGGGATAATATTTACATTTGAGAATTCTGTTATAGGAGTGCTTCCTGTGATGACTGGTTCAAAACCATTCTGAATAGCTCCTAAGCTACATCCTTTGTTGTCTGCTATTTAGATGTGTTCAATAATCAAGCTTGCTCTTTTCTTATCTTTTCAGATCCGGCCGCATATACGCCGTTAACACTGCAAAATCTCCGAGAGCTCCATCATTGCATAAGGTTGTCGAGCCTGAGGATATTGTGCAAAAGACTGAACTAGCATATCCTCATACTTCCCATTGTCTTGCATCTGGTGAAATAATGATATCTTGCCTTGGGGATAAAGAAGGAAATGCTAAGGGTAGTGGCTTCCTTCTTCTTGATTCAGACTTCAATGTAAAAGGAAGGTATGCCCATTCACATGTAACGAGACATCTACCTTAATAATTTTTACTAATTTCTAGACAGATTGTTTTGTGCATAAATTCTCTGGTTCCAACCTAAATCAGACAGATAAAGTTTTCTTCTCATTCACTAGTAGAATATCAGCATCTTATTCATCTTCTAAAGATGAAAATTTCCTGTAACATCAATCTCTTTTACTACAACTTATTGGAGATGTGATAAATGACGTTGATACTGAGGCAACGATAATAAAGCTAATGATGATACTAACCAAATTGTCATCTTAGTAATGAATTGACATTTAAATCCATTAGTATGAAATACTTCCTATTTCTTCAGATGTTCTGCTGCTGTAAAGTATTGAGTTATGTTGTTTTCCAGCATATGGTTTCCTAGAAATCATTGTGGAAAAATCTTGTTTATTGGTGTATGAAAATTTGTATTTCACTAATAATTTAACTCATTAAATATAGTTAATGCATACCTAGGAATCCGATATTAGTTATATCATGTAGTAGATATACATGTCATAGAAAGGTTGAAAACCTATTTATCTGTAGCTACGAATATAGAGACTGATGCAGCATATCTGTGTCGTGTAAAGGTTCAAAACTTATTCCTGCATGCTTTAAAGATAGTGTTGGGCCATGTAAAGGCCCCTGTTAGGTAATACAAAAGACAAAGTAAGAAAAAAAATATCTAAAATGAGTACCCGTTGAACTTGAGATATGTAGCAAATCCTATGATATGTTCCTTTTTTGTCGTGGGATATTTATTTCCTTAAGAGATTTTAAAGGGTTTTTCTTTATTCTTTCCTTTCCTCTTCCGATATTGTTTCCTTAAAAGTTAAAACTGCAGTGAGAGTTACACTGCAACATGATATACAATAAGTAGCAAACACTATAATGGTAGCTTCTTCCCTATTTCGCAACTGTCTCTTCTTTTTCTTTGGGGACTATAAGATGTTATTTCCACTCCTGTTTATTTTTTTCATTTGACATCCTTGTTGCTAATGAAGTTTGATTTGATTGTACATCACATCCATACAGATGGGAAAAACCAGGCCATGGTCCCATATTTGGCTATGATTTTTGGTACCAACCACGACACAAGACCATGATCAGTTCTTCATGGGGTGCTCCTTTGGCTTTTTCAAAGGGCTTCAACCTACAGCATGTGTCAGATGGATTATATGGAAAACACTTGAATGTTTATAGCTGGCCAGATGGCGAAATAAAGCAGACATTAGATCTTGGAAATTCGGGGCTGCTACCCTTAGAAGTCAGTATTAGTTGTGTCGAGCTTAATATTAAACTCCAGTATATTCATAATCTGAAAACTATTACTACTTTCTGCAGACAAGGTTCCTTCATGACCCATCTAAAGACACTGGCTTTGTTGGCTGTGCTTTGTCCAGCAACATGGTTAGATTCTTCAAGACCTCAGATGGATCCTGGAACCATGAGGTTTGTTTTCCCATTTTCTTTTCTAGCCCTCTGCTACTACTACTGCTTTGCCATTGGGTATAAGGTACTAAAAAATCTCAATGCAATGTCTGCTTTTCAAGGTTGCCATATCTGTAACACCGCTGAAGGTCCAAAACTGGATTCTCCCCGAAATGCCAGGGTTGATTACCGACTTTCTCATCTCTCTTGATGACCGCTACCTCTACTTTGTCAACTGGCTACACGGAGACATTAGACAGTACAACATTGAAAATCCTGCAAAGCCGGTGCTGGCAGGGCAAGTTTGGGTTGGAGGACTCCTTCAGAAGGGAAGTGATGTAGTATATGTGTCAGAGGACGGGAAAGAGTCACAATTTGATGTACCTGAGATCAAGGTCAGTATCTCGCATCCATAAGCAAACCATTCTCATTCCATGATTATAGCGCTACATTATTCTGCATTCCATGCTGTCATCATTTTGACGATATGCTTCTTTGTCTAATGTGATTTACATTCAAAAATCATATTGTTGCTACATTTTGTCGTAAAACTGAGACCTTGTCATAACAACTACTGTTTTACCAGGGAAATCGACTAAGAGGAGGACCACAGATGATTCAACTGAGCCTGGATGGGAAGCGGCTGTACGTGACCAACTCCCTCTTTAGCGTGTGGGACAACCAGTTCTACGGTCCAGACCTCATGAAGAAGGGGTCTCACATGTTGCAGATCGACGTAAACACCGTGCAAGGCGGACTGACCGTAAATCCAAACTTCTTTGTCAATTTTGGATTAGAGCCTGAAGGACCTGCACTGGCACATGAGATGAGGTATCCCGGTGGAGATTGCACTTCTGATATTTGGATATAAGGAAATGAAGCCGCTGATTTGTTGGTGCTGCAGCAAATATTATTGCAAGATGACAATGTAATTTGATACTTTATATACTTCCAGTGTCTTAATCAATAATGCTCACTAAATGCTTCATGGTTACTTGTCAGTTATTTTCTCCGTACAGCAGCTCTCTCTATAAAAGCAATGCAAATCTATGCCTGCCTCAATTGGGCATCTATTTTAGATCGAATTAATTTGGAATTTGAAATATTATGAATTTTCACATATATCCCTCTCATATTAATATTCAACCTTAAATAAATATTAATTATCTCTAATAAAACAATAAAAATACTTATTATCTGCATGGCCATCGTATTAACTAGAAAATATACACGAAAGTTAGCATGTTTTGCAATTAGTGTCTAAATTAAACTAAACTTAGTGAGATAAATTACTTTCTAAAATGAAAATTAAGAGTAGGATGGATAGCGCGCGCGCGCGAGAGAGAGAGAGAGTACAAATTAATTCAAATGATGAGGTGTTCGCATAGTCATTTATGTAAGTACACAAGTCACGAAGTTCCGCATAAAACAATTATAGGGAATACCCTTCGATATTTTACTTCATGCTTACGTGGAGAGGGGCTTAAACCCTAGTCGATCCCTTGCCCTATTTAAAAACCCGTCTCCCCCCTACAGCCGTCTCCAGTCTCGCTGCCATCTTCTCTGCCCCTTCCGATTCCTCAAGGTATGATTTCTTGTTTTCGTTTGGACTCCTTTTGCGTTCACGAAGGTGTTCGATACGAATGGGTTCTTGTCGCTGTGTCTTTTTGGTTCCGGTGTCTTTCATCGCTTCGCTTGCCGATGTGAAGGTTTGCTTTCGTGGATTCTCATTGGATCTTCTTGAATTTTTCATTGTTCTTTTTTTGCTTGTTTCTTTTAATTTTTTTTTAGACATTTGATGCGTAAGGGAAAGATGCCTCCGTTTTCTTGGATTTTTTTTTATGTGATCTCACTTTTCTTCTTTTGGTTGAGTGGACGGATTATTTCTGTGTGTCGTATAGGGCGTCGAGCTGTGTTTTCTGGACTAATAGATGAAGAAAATAGGATATATATAGCTAGTGCATGAAACTTGTTTATATACTTTGGTTCCGATGTAGTCTCATGGTGAACTTAAAAATTGAAGGGAACAAGTCTGAGATGGTTGTCTGTAAATCCAGTATCGAGAAAACGAATTTAATTGTCCGGTATTCCGTTGTCTGATTTTGGCTTGAAGGACTTGAAAAACAATAGAGATGGTGTTTTGAATCACAGACATCTTGCGGAGATTAGGTTGCCACCCTTTTTTTTTCTTTTTGGGTGTTGATTCTTGTTCTTCAGGAGGGTATAGATGAGAGGAGTAATAGATCAATCTATATGATTTTGGTTTAATTCCTTTTAGTCTTCACATAACATTCTGGGTTTAGAAATAGTCGAAGTCAACAATTTCATGCCTCTGATTCGATAAGATGTAGGTTGAAGTCCGGCAACTAAGGACAAACAGATGGGTACTACAAGAATTACTATCAATAGTTGCTAAAACAATAGGATATTCAGCTTCATTTAATTCCAGTTGCTGATGATCTTTATATATAAGCTCTTAAATTAGACAATATTTGACCTACCATGATTTGGCCACATAAATGGGGCTTTCTGCCTATCTATCTAGAGATTCTATAAATTATTTGTGGTTTTCTACTTTTGGTTTGCTTTTGAATATAAAGTTGATTAGTTGACAGTCCTTTATGCTTATAATGTCAAACCTTTTGTGGTCAAGGGTTTGGTTTTCTGGGGCAAGGTTTAAAATATTGCTAATAGTATCTTCAACACCTTATTGGTGCAGTACTGTATTAGCACCATGCTGTATCACTATATCAGAAAAAAAGAAAGGACACTGATAGATAATGAACTATATGATCTATTAGCAGTCTTTGCTCAGATTGATAAATATTGGTCGGTATGTACTGTTCCAATCCATATTGGAAACCTCGGTCTGGGATATTCTTTTCGGTATGTGTTTTGCCTGCATAGTGCACTTGCTTGCTTAACGCTCTGCATCTATTTGTGTTTCAAATACACAAAAGCCCTGAATTAAGTGAGCACCTAACAATTCTCTAGATGAAAATGTCTGTTCAGTCTGTTGATGTCATCGGATTTAGGAACTGAAATTCTATTTTAGAGCATCACCTGAAGCTTGTCATGGTTCGCTGGTTTTTTCATGCTCTTTTACACATGTTGTTGTTTTAGCTTTTTATTATTTATTTTGCTTGTTGCTGCAACTATGTTCATCAATATATATTTAGCGTCATAATTTTGATTTTTTCAGAAACTGCTGACCCACCTCCTGCTATATATACAGCCAAAACTGTGAGATGGCATTTTCCAGTAAACTTGGTGGCTTAATTAGGCAAGGACTATTGAAAAATGGAATATCAGGTGCGCCAAATGAGGCTATGCATCTGCTTAACTCTATGCGCTATATGTCATCAAAGCTTTTTGTTGGAGGTAATATCTCTTTCTGTTCTTTCAGTTAGGATTTAGATAATTTGCATAACATTTCACTGGGAAATTTAAATTACCTGTCTAAGAACATGTTGCTGAATGCATCTGTTATCTTTTCTTTATCTTTCTACTACTTTGTTGCTTACAGGTCTTTCCTATGGTACTGATGATCAACAGCTTAAGGAGGCATTTAACTCCTTTGGAGAAGTGGTTGAAGGTTAGTAGCATGTTTGCTCATCAAGTGAAGAGTTTATTGTGGTGATGAAATTATTGTCACCTGGTTCCCGTATAACTGAAATATTTTTCATATGACCTTTGTATTAATTTCTCATGACAAAATTCTTTTGTCGTTATACTTATTAGGATTCATGTGTCTGCTATGATAATACAATGATTAGTTTTTTTCCACGTTGTTTGAAAAAAATTTTCTTGGTAAAACATCGTCTTAATGTTTACTACAAGCAGCACACTGTAAGTAACTGTTATTATTGATGCAGCAAGAGTTATTACTGATAGAGAGACAGGGAGATCGAGAGGATTTGGGTTTGTAAGCTTTGATAGTGATGAATCAGCAAGCAGTGCTATGACTAGCATGGATGGCCAGGTATGTCAGCCTTGTTTGATTTATCCTTTTCTAGCTGATTGTATCTGAATGTGGAATTCTCACTTGGTGCTGAATAACAATGCATCATTTGACATTTTTACTTTTACTCGTCAGGAATTACAGGGCCGGAACATTCGTGTAAGCTATGCTAATGATAGACCTAGTGGTGGGCCTCGCGGTGGCTTCGGTGGTGGTTATGGCGGCAGCGGTGGTTATGGTGGCAGTGCTGGCTATGGTGGTGGACAAAATGACTTTTGAAGGGGTATTGTTGCAGGAGTTTTGAAGCAGTTTATAATGAATACTATTTTATGATGCTACGTTACCTTTTTGAATATGCATTCTGCACTTGTTGAACTATTATTTATATTTCAATTTACTTTTGTTACTTAAACTGCTATTAATACTTTGATGGCATGAAAAGTATCGTAATTATTAATGATCATATGTACTGGTTGAGATTCAGATCATTCCATTTGTAGTAAGAATGAAGTTGTTTGAAAAAATTAATCCTGGTTGGTGCACTGTCTGATATTGTATTATGGCATAACACCAATTTTTGTTGTTCCAGGTAGTATTATGGCTCTCATACGGCATGAACTAATATTGTGTAATAATTACTAATTTACTAGGTTACTTGGCAAGTAAGTAACAGCTGCTTTATCACCTATATTTTTGTATTTTGTTGCTGGTTTAATGTTTTGAAGGATGTTTATTGGTTTTTATTTGAATTATTAAATGTGTGTGTAATCTATCTCTGCAGGGATTCAACAAGGCTAGAATTGACTTGGGTTTCGTTTTATCACTGTTGAAAGCTGACATTTTTTGCTTTTTTTTCTGCAGTCTTCGGTCTTTCGAATGTTTTGCCTGTTTGACAAATGACTTTGTTAGTAATGGTGTTGGTTATACTTTAGTGTTCTCTTCTATCGTTTTCTGTTTGGTTTCTCGATCAATGCCTTTATTTTTCCATTATGATCGGATAGTAGCTGTAATGGTAGGTATCGTCCTATTTCATCCTATTTAATTCCCAATCTGACTACCTATCCATTTACCTGAACCTTTACTATAACCTATTTTGGTATATATGTGCTTATCTGTTCTAAATCAGATTAAGAGTATTCTAATCTGACTTTAAAATCTTGAGTAGACCAGGGTATTTGGAAGTATCTTATTTTCTACCATGCCTACAGAGATTAGGAATGATTGACTATATAGATCAGGAAAGGTGATGGGTTAGGTGCCCCCATGAAGTCACCCTATCTGTTCTTGAATCTGATCAACTACCCAGTTATCCAAACCCATGCCAGTTTTAACTTGGATACTTTTATATCTGTGGATCACCTTTCTTACCTCACAATTGAAAACTCTCGCAGAATAAAATGATTATTGAACATTGAGGGTTGTTCTTACTAAATAGGATCTTTTTGTAGTCACCTTGACAACCTCTTGGGTTACTTGGGTTTAAGCTCTTTGGATATTGACATGGCAGCAAAGAGCTACCCATGCTTCTTTCAACCCTACCTGGAAAAACCATTTGCAATTTGCCAAGACCTTCACTCATAATTATTCCTGCTGCATACTTGTTAGTGGCAATATAAACCTCGATCGTTGGCAACAAAGTGATAGATCGAGTCCTTTGGTTTTTCCTTATCTACAGCATAACAATGAGATGCTATCTTTGCATTAATATAAAACTGTAGAACGATTGAGTAAAACTGTAGATTAGATTCTTGAAACCCAAATGGTTACAGAAGTTGAATGCTAGAAAGCTCTTTGTTGAAAAATATGGTTTGTCAGGGTTATTTTTACTTTGCAAAGATGTAGTGGAGTGGGAATCACTGGAGGGAGGATGGAAACATTGCTTTTGGGAAAGGGGTTCTCTGAGCACATGAGCATCCCTTTCAAACTCCAGCTTTATCTTCATATGAGATGAGGGAAAAATGTGAGCAGTTCTCACCTTTAAGGCTTTAAGCTACCTCAATCAATACTCCCCAATAGGTGTTTGCATGAAGACTCTGGCTCCAGGCATCATGGCTGGACATCATCTGTTTCTGTTTTACCTGACCCTCGTCACCAGCTTCTCCAACCTGCTATGATAGCATCAAAATGACTTTTGAGTTTTAAGCTTCATTATGATGTGTTAATGTAGGTACAAAATTATGACAAGTAGAGAGAGAGAGAGAGAGAGAGAGAGAGAGAGAGAGAGTCACTGGTGCAATTGCTACTCATATAATGCAAATGCTAGCTTGCACCGGGAGGCCAATATTAACTCTGGAAGGAATCTCAAGTACAGATTTATAGCACTTCATGTGCATCTTCTGAGGCTGCTGTTGCTTCCTCCTCGAAAGATGAATGAAGTAGATTGTGCGTTGCTTGGTGGTGTTATTCTGGGCAGCAATGAGGAGCTACTGGAATTCAGGTGGGTCATCCAGATTCAAATCTCAACTCAATAGGATTTCTTACTTTTATCTAGGAAATATGTTGCATCAAATACTCATATCTTTTATTTGGGGAAATGTGCGTTTGCTTTAAATACCTATCTATGCACACCAAATGAATGTGTAGACAACTGAATTGTATCTGCCACCCTATATTAATCATTAGCAAAAAGATTAGGGTGATGGCCCAAATAGACTGTGTAATGGACATAATTAGGTTTAGATCATATTAAAGACGATCGATTATCTTCAATGAAGTGAACAACCCCATCACCCTAATTTTTAGCCCAACTTGCCGCTTACCTGCCACCATTACCCACACACACATATATTCTAACGCCACCATCTCCACTCTCAAATACTACGTAGTGAACCAAAAAGGTGACACGTAGAGTTGTATATGGATTCACATCCCACAAAGATAAGACTTAGTTGACAAAAAAGAAAAGGAAACTGTGACGAACAAATTTAGTGAGGGAAGAAGAAAGAGAGATGGACCATGACATCCCATCATCCTTCTGGTTCCTTACTGTCATCTTCCATCCTTCCCCTCTGTATCTCTTCCCCATCTTCATCTTTATTGCCATTGTTAACCCTACAGTTCTCCAACAGTAATCTAGTAAAACTGAGGCACAACAGTGACTACACACTTCGGAGTGCGGTGGCGATCCCTCCCTCCTTAGGCCGACGCCACTCCCTCCGCCTCCTTTTTGCTCTTCCTGTCGTAGTACCCCACATACCACCTCACAAACTTCTTCAGCCCGGTGGCGAGGTCGGTCGTCGCCCGGTAGCCCAAGTCCCTCTCGGCCATGCTCACGTTGGCGTGCGTGTACGGCACGTCGCCGTTCTGCGGCAGCGTCACCACGTGCTTCTTGGCCTTCTTCCCCAGCAGCTCCTCCAGGATGCCCACCATCTTCGCCACCGGCACCGGCGACGTGTTGCCGAGGTTGTAGACGCGCAGCTGCGCGGGGCCTCGCTTCTTGCCGCCGCTGCCGGTGCTCCGCTCCGCTGTGTCCAGCGCGCCGAGGCAGCCCTTGACGACGTCGTCGATGTAGGTGAAGTCGCGCCGCACGGCGGTACCGTCCTGCATGCGGAACAGGGTGATGGGTTTGCCCCAGAGGATGTAGTTGGTGAAGGAGAAGTAGGCCATGTCGGGGCGGCCCCATGGCCCGTAGACGGTGAAGAAGCGGAGCCCGGTTATGGAGAGGCCGTAGATGTGGTTGTAGGTGTGGGCGATGGCTTCGCCGGCTTTCTTGGTCGCGGCGTACAGCGAGGCGGGCCGGTCGGTGCGGTGGAGCTCGGAGAAGGGGGTGGCGGTGTTGAGGCCGTAGACAGAGGAGGAGGAAGCCCAGACGATGGCGGGCTGGGGGTCGGCGTGCTTGGCAGCCACCTCGAGTAGTGAGACGAGGCCGGCGACGTTGGAGGTGACGTAGGACTGGGGATTGCGCATGGCGTAGCGGACGCCGGCCTGGGCGGCGAGGTGGAGGACATGGGAGAAGGGGACGACGTCGAGGAGCTTGATGAGCAATGGCGTGTCGTTGATATCGCCGTCCACTACGAGGACGCCATGGCGGGAGAGGAGGGACTGGCGGGCGCGCTTGAGCGAGGGGTCGTAGTAGGAATTGAAGTTGTCGAGGCCGACCACGCCGTCGCCGCGCTTCTTCAACGCGAGCGAGCAGTGGGTGCCGACGAACCCCGCAGCGCCGGTGACGAGGACGGTGAGGCCCGAGGGACGGCGCGGCGTGGCGGAGCTGCGGACCTCCCGTTCCCAGGCTGCACCTCCGTAAGTGAGATCGGAGGAGAGAAGGCTCCGGTGGCTGGAGCGGGCGGCGGCGGCGGCGGAGTAATGGGAAAGGAGGAGGAGGGGAGGGTAGTGCAGGGTGAAGAGGAGGATGAGCGCTACGGTGGCGAGGATGGAGGCGCGAAAGAGGAGGCGTGAAGAGGCAGAGATGATCTTGGCGCTGTTGACGCGGCGGAGGTAGTTGTTGCAGCGCTCTAGCTTGGCGGTCTTGCTTGTGTCCGGCGGAGAAGCCATCTCCTCTTCTCTTTCACCGGGAAGTGACCAATTGGATCTGCGAGGAGGATGAGCTGATGGTGTTCCTGATAAGGAACCGGAGGTGGATGACCGGGTGGGAGGGGCGGAGTGACAGTGATACAGGACAATACAGAGAAGTGGTGGGGCCCTCGGTCAGGTGGCCAATTAGATCAACTATGTTGCTCGTACTTCTTCGAAATATAAGATCTAACTAACCATTATTCACTGTGTCGGTATTCTATTAAGATAGATAGATATAAAAGATAGATAGATATTCTCTAAGATTTAAAAGATAGATAGATATTCTCTAAGATTTAAAAGATAGATAGATATTCTCTAAGATTTAAAAGATAGATAGATATTCTCTAAGATTTAAAAGATAGATAGATATTCTCTAAGATTTAAAAGATAGATAGATATTCTCTAAGATTTAAAAGATAGATAGATATTCTCTAAGATTTAAAAGATAGATAGATATTCTCTAAGATTTAAAAGATAGATAGATATTCTCTAAGATTTAAAAGATAGATAGATATTCTCTAAGATTTAAAAGATAGATAGATATTCTCTAAGATTTAAAAGATAGATAGATATTCTCTAAGATTTAAAAGATAGATAGATATTCTCTAAGATTTAAAAGATAGATAGATATTCTCTAAGATTTAAAAGATAGATAGATATTCTCTAAGATTTAAAAGATAGATAGATATTCTCTAAGATTTAAAAGATAGATAGATATTCTCTAAGATTTAAAAGATTAGATATTCTCTAAGATTTAAAAGATAGATAGACTCGCGCAAGTGTCAAGACATCTCTCAAGATGAGATGATCAAAAGATAATTCAAATCAATTATAATTAATTTTATTATGAAATATCAGTAGAAATATTTTTTAATAAAATTAAAAGACCGTTTGAATCAATCAATCGAATCGATTATCGTAAGCTATAAACATATATAATTCGAATTTGTTACTAATATACTACAAGAAGATCAAGGAATAGTTCAAATCGAGTATAAACTATCTCTCCATAAAATCTACGATATTATTTTTCTGGAGATTAGTATAAAAATATACTCAAATTTTTTAAAAAATATATAATAATCGAATCGATATCGTAAGCTATAAACATATATAATTCGAATTGTTACTAATATACTACAAGAAGATCAAGGAATAGTTCAAATCGAGTATAAACTATCTCTCCATAAAATCTACGATATTATTTTTCTGGAGATTAGTATAAAATATACTCAAATTTTTTAAAAAATATATAAAAAGTAAGATCATCAACTTGAATATCAGAGGAATCAATTCTAAGATCATTAACTTGAATATCAGAAGAATCAATTCGAAAAAATCTCGACCTTTACGTAGAAATATGGAGGAAAAGATCCCACATTATTCCGAATGATTACTCATTGTGCTGATGTAAACATTAACGATAAATTTAGCTTAACACTAACTATCAAACTAGAAGTGACTACTCTTTCTGCTGCTGGATGAATTCCAACACTAGGCATCGAGCACCAGTAACAGCATATAGATACTGCGACACAATCTTTGTCATGCATTATTTATTTATAACTATATAATGTCACTACTGTCATTGTATCTATCAACTGTCGGCAGGAGATTCCAACAAATAAATGTATTTGGATATCGAAGGATTTGGCTTCTTATCATTAAATTTTCAGAGAAAGAAATGCATGATAAGCATGTCCTGTTCAATTTGGTTGTCCTTATTCATTTCATTTGATTCTGGTCACACCAGCAGATCAAGTGGGCCTGTTTTATATAGCTTATTAGGAAAAATAATAGGAATAAAAAAAAATCAAAGGGCTCATATTTTCCTTCTCCATGTCAGCAGTGCTTATGCAAAATTCCCTATTCAAATCTCTCCATAGAGACATTTGAAATTTAGTCCAAATAATAAATATGTTTTAGTCCAAAGAGTCCAATATATTAGCTCATAATCTTTTTGTTTATAATTTTAATGAGCAAATAATGGAATAGTTTGATTTGGTTTAATTAAAATATAATTTAGAAAATAAGCTAGTGGTTTAGGAGCAATTTATATCCTAAGGCGACTTTTTACATCCTTACATAATTAAGAAAAGCTAAATAGGATCAAGGTAAAAAATTTAAGTGAGATTATTTAGGAGACTAATTACAGATTATCTCTTGTAGTCAATTATCTTTAGTATCTATATTATTCCACTATAAAAAGTTACATTAGCATCTTATGAAAGTAAAACATTTATGTCAATTTACCATGACATTGTTAGTTTTACTAACGAAAATACGAAAACAAATGATAAAAAGATAATTTTAATGTTTCAATTAGTGATGGTAGATGACGTTAGTGATAACAGACGATGGTGTCGCTAGGAGCTGCAAGTGGTTATTATGGATGAGGAGAGTGACGACGAAAAGTAAAGACTGCTTTGCATCTACATCTAGAGTTAACATATTTGTTGAGCAATTTTTTTACCACTTTGCATCTGCATCAACACCAACATATATATAGAGTGATATTGCTCAGCAATTGATCCTATAATATATTATAAGTATAGCTCCAATGTTGCTCGTAAATTTTCTATAAAGTTTGGATCATTTGCAAAAGAGGAGACATGTTGGGGAATATAAAAAACAAGTACTCTTGGCTTAGATGAGATGAAAGACAATGCCCACTTTTGATTATGAATGATGAGTTAGGACCTACCCAATCATTACTCCCATCTCCCAAGATTTCCTTTAGATGGAGTTATGCAATTATATTGTACTTGGCTTCATACAATATGGATCATCATTGTTCATCTTCATAACTTTTGTTCAAAGAAGTATTTCTCATTACCTTCTTTATTTCTTAATTCTTAATTTGACTGCCAAGAAGCATATTCACATATTTTCAATATAATATCATAAGATTAACATTGGCTTGTCTTATGAATCGGTGTATTTTTTATTCAATGAAATATTCATGTGTCTTATGAATCGGTGTATTTTTATTCGATGAAATATTCATGATCATACAACAGCATTAGATTGCAACAATAACAACTATTATTGTAGACATCCAAATATTTAGAGTAAACTACAAGCATCTTTTATCGTCATCTAAGTTAAGAATTCCTATTAAGAGTATTTAAGAATATTTAAATCTCTTCTAACTACTGCATATTTGTAGGTTATGGACATATTCTACTATGGTAATAGATATGTATAGCTCTTTAAGTGTACTAACTAACTCATTCTCACATATATGGAAGGGTGATGGATGAAGATGGCACACTGTGAGGACATGAGTGACTTTGAAGCCAGTGAAAGCTTCCACCATGATTCCAAGAAACAAATTCCAGTTGCCCTCATCATCCCCACCATGCATGGATTGAAGTCCTATTGGGGGGTACTCAACCAAATCAATAAATCATGGATTCCTTTCCAAGTGTTGTTGGACTTTTAAGGGAGAGGACACTGCCCTTAGTTGCTAGTGGGGTCAGACTAAAACACTTGGGTCACTCACTACTCATGACCAATGTAGCAAAGGCATTATTTCCTTGGCTTGTGGGACAGTACTAGGAAGAATACATACAGAAAAGCATGTTGGAATCTATGTCAGATCAATTTGCTGGGTGGAGCTGATGCTTTTACATGTTCTAATGCCAGCTTGATCATTAAATGATCTGGTTATAAATTTTACCATGAAGTGATATAGCATGAAAGCAATGGTGGTGTCACTTATTTTGGTGAAAAATGCCATTGCTAAATCAAGGATGACAGATAACTGGGATCCAAAGAACATTCTGTGATCTGCATAGCTTTGCTTTCCATCATCATAGAATCCAAGCACACACTATTTTGTGTAAGATATTACTGAAGGTTAAATGAAGAACAATAAAATTCATAAAGTATCAGGTGTGTGTGTGTGTATATATATATATATTAAAAGTTGAACATATCAAGTGTGATCAAGTCAACTAAAACATAAATGAACTTAAGATGAGTAGATCATCACAGGGATGTGAAAAAACTAAATATACTCCTTAAGATGCACCTAAGGTTGAGTGAATTAAATTAGAGAACTTACATGATAAGTCAACCATTACCTTGGAGTGTGTCTGTTTACATTACCTTTCATTAGGATGGATGCTGCTATTTGGGCAGACTAAATCACCCCTGCAAACTATAGTAATGTCAAATCAGTATCAGAATCAAAAATAAAAAATCATATGCATAGCACATGCTAGTAATAGCACTCACCATAGGTGATCAATTACTGGTAGTAACCACTACAGTATTTGAATCAGGAATAAATCAAGAATGAATGGTTAAGGGTAATGTGTGGAAAAAAGAAACAGTGGCTGATATATTTGGGATGCTCTCTAAATTTGCATCAGTAAGTTGCCATAAGGATAGAGTTTGTTCATTGTTACTAAACTGATGGATGCAAAATGACATTGTGCATGGTAACCCAATTCAAACTAATAGGATGATGGTTTCAGGGTTAACAGCATTGTTCCACAAGCAACCAATACCTGTTAGACAACACAAATGAGAAAGTATCATCAACTAGGGTTGCAGCAAAGATTTAAGTTTCACTAGAGCAATATAAATATAAGCTACTTTTATAAGTCACAAGGATTACATGTCCTCGAGTTGTCAAATATTGGCATATCAGACCAAATACATATCCATAGTTTTAGCCAACAGATACATATATATCTGTATCTCCAATATGGCTTTTCAGATTGCCCTATGGGTAAGTAATTGCAACTCCAATATGCATTCATTAGCACCAATCAGGGTTTTGCTGCCACCTTGTTCAGGGCTGCATTGATCCTGTCCTCCGGGATGAGGATATTACCTTTGGAGTCAAGCCTGCAATACTCGAAGAACTCCAATATTTCCATGGAAATATTTTTGACCTACAAATAGCAGTGCAGCATGTGAGATTTTAATTTCAACAAACCAATCAGACTCGCAGAAGCAGTTGGGTGAATCTATAAATGATGACCAGCAATACTTACAATGTTCATGTCGACACGGAGTTCCTCAAACCATGTGGTCAAGTCCTTGTCTTTGAGAACACAAGCAATGTATATGCAGGCTAAAGCAATCATATGGGGAGGGTGTATAAGAATCAGATCCATCTTGTAGGTATCATTTACAAGACCCCTGTTTGTTTAAGGTATAGAAGATCAGAATGTGTTCCCCTTTCATCGAACAAAACGCATACGCACATGTCAAGGAATAGCCCATATTATTAAAATTTTAAATTTATTTTTCTTTCTCTCACAACTATTGTTCCATAATTGCTATAAAAAAATAATACCAGTGGTAATCAGTATAGCCTGTATATTAACTACTGATGGTCTCTGAATCATTTTGGGTTTATGTATTTACGAAAGGCAAGTTCAATCATGCACCAGGCATGATGATAAGGTTTTTTTGCTTTTGTCCTATCCAACTAAAGTGCACAGAATATTTACTGCTCTAACATTGGCACTCAAGCTTGGGTTGTGCTTCTTAAGTGAAACGAAACCTATACAAATTAAGCAAAAAATTAGCATATTGAGTTTAGTCGCTTACCAGGCAACCTGGGTCAGATCTGTTATACCAGCATCCTGCAACAACCTGTCAAGTAAGTCTTGATTTTATACTTAAAGATGGATTGACCACACAGTTGTTTTGCAAAGTTATACTGTTTAAAGAACTTGCTCATTTGAAGGAATACTTGACTTTCCCCTTTTCCCTTCCTTTTTTATTAATAAAGCATGCAATATGGAAAAACTATCAAATTAAAAGGTACCTTAAAAATTGATATAAAGGAACTTAGTGATAATAACAAAACAATTTAAAATTTGGCTTTATGCTTCTGAACAATCAGAAGCTTACAAGACATGCATCTGATAAATTTTCATGTTGCTGTGTTTATATCACTTGCCACATATATCAAATCACAGATAAAAAACTTCAGTAACCATTGACTAATCAAGAAATAGTGCAAGGTTATTTTTCTGCATGCACCGAGGGGAAAGAGGGAAAGGGAATTCCTGAAACTTATTTTTCTAGTAGTAGTTCATCTTCTTAAAAGTCCCAGAAATGGTGTCTCAACTCCTTCCATGAATGGGATGTTGCACCTTATGTGCTTGGCCACACAATAACTAATCAGCCTAATGATGAGCTGGCCCATTGAACAAGATGGTGAACAAGCCCAACTAAGTATCTGATATAGAGTTCTATAACACTGTTCTCGGATCATTAAGAAAAAGATTCAATCTCATCATCCAGTTCAGCCAATCCAATCATTCCAGATTGATGTGGCCACAAACTCTACCACCAATCTTAAAACTTCAAATCAATCAAGTGGATCTCAGTCTCTCCTTTCTTCTTTCTGATTCATCTTGTAATGTTGATAATATTGTAAAAGAATAAATGTTTTATGTTATGTTCTTATTCAGTCATTTCTTTGTGCTAATAGCTTATTCGAACTTAATTGACTAATTCCATTGCATCAAGGTTCATTAATTAGATTGTATAACATTCACCTGTTATTCAATAGTTGCAAGATATGTTGAAAATTTCAACATATTTTGCAACTATTAAATAAAAGGGGATTTATACAATGTAGTTAGTGTACCTTGATGCAAAATTAATATTATGTACATCGATCCTTCCCAGAGCCGGATTGGGGAACCCTTTCTGTCAAACATGTTCAAATCAAAAAGATTTTGCTCGCTATGCATGAATTAACCCCCTAAAAAATCAATTCCAATTTACTCGGATCTATTCAATGTAATCCACATACCATTATATACTGTAAATTCAAGTATCATATCTTCTATATACTAGAAAGCCAGCAATCAAGCTAAACAACCTTATCTCTTATGATTATGCAAGCTTCTATCAGATATCCTTAATTTTCAAGATATTTAGAAGGGGATACTTAAACAAAGCACCTAATCCAAAAGGTATAATCTAACACAATCTTATATACACATGATTTGAGACTCGAACAAAGCTTACTATGAGAAAACTATGGTAAATAACCAACAGATAACCTAAGTGTCATATAATGATAAATCACATAATGCCAACAAAATCTATAAAGAAATTTTTCGAACAGTTCAGTGATATAGACAAAAACTTACTGAAGGAGTGGACGATAAGGGTGAAAAACAACTAAATAATAATCAAGGGCTTCCAGAACCTTCATTTCCATTTCAAGAATGTCCTTGATTTCAAAGCGGTATTTTTCATCTGAACTTGATGCACCTGCATCTGATATACGTAATTCATAATAGGTCACCGGAACAATAAGGAAATAAGAATAGTAATGACCCTAAAACATTAAATGGATGATATGTTAACAAAGATAAACAATTACACATTTTTTTGATGTAAAATACAAGGAGTCTAGCCTGCACGGTGCTCTCCTCTACTTTCGATGCCAGGTACAAGCAAGTTGGTGCAACTAGGCGTGGATCATATTCGGTCATGCTCTTCCTGCACACAGAAAGCAAGCAAATAGCCAATTTCAGAATATCTACCACTCTGAGCTAAGCATAGGATTGCTTGTGAATGCAATGAAAATATTAGATACAGTAAGAAGGAATATTTTAATCATCAACTTAAAGAAGAAGATTCATAATACGGAAACTTTTCATCAAATGAACTTTTCTAACATTTCGTCAAATACATTTAACTATTCATCAGACTTTTGCATCATTTGGGTCCCACAGGCACCTGTATTTATGGTCCATCAAATACACATTTAAATTTACACCCTAAGTCCTAACTAAAGTTGTAAACAATAAAATATTTGTTTAGTTGATAATAAGGATGACTAGTGCAATTCAGTCAAAAAATGGAGACTTGATCCTCCTACCTGCAATACTGTGAGTCTCCAACTCCTTACTAGGAGACTGAGATTAGGTATCCAAGTCCTTCAGGATTCCATATGTTGTTTGCTAGATGCAGTAATGGAGATTGCAAAAAACAATGTTGTATTGAGCGCATACAGACTCGAATCATATGTGAATTATGCAACATGACGGGAGACTAAGTGGCTCAGGTGACGTAATGAGGGCTCTTTCAAACATGACTATTGCAAAGTCGCAACCTTCAAACTGCTCTCTGACAAGTCCAGATGAGCTCAGAAGAGGGCTGATCGACTTCATTTTAGGTGACATAACGTACAAATAGCTTGGCCAGCCAAAGTATGGGACTTGAGGTCTTCCTGTGCTTTAAGTATTGCAGACCAAGTTTCAAATTATACAGGACAACAGTTGTACTGAGTTAGGTAGAGATCCTCAGGTTTACCAACCATCTCAACTCATTTCCAATTGATATTATTATTTTTTAAGAAAATCTTCCAATCCAATTTCTTTAAACGAGCTAACCCAATCTTGTGAACCTTGGAATTTAGAAAAGTGATAGTTTCGTGCTTGAGGCTCCTATCAATGACTACTGTCTTTATGTCTGAGGCAGGAAGGGTGACGGGCCTACCTATCTCGATAGGACACCAAAAAGGCGCAGTTGAGTGGTTCCATATTGCCAAGCCAAAGGGCAGAACTTCTGTACATGATCATTATATCACATGTTCTCATTCTCACAGCATTGAAGAGTACCTATATAAGGTCTCAACTTTGAATTAATGTAACATAAAACCTATTAGTCTGAAAAGCACCATGCAAAGCAACATAAGTTCACAGCCTAATTGACAACAAGTAAAATCTCTATTCAAGCAAAGCAAAGTAGTTATTTCCATCACTCAACCAATTGACACAAAAGTCATATAGAAGAAACCATAACTTGCCAAGATTTCCATGAACCGTGAAACCTTGCCTTGCACATTTCAACAAGACTCTCACTAGTATTTTTCAAATTATATGACTTTCACATTGATTAGAGGACTATTTCTAAATCTACTTAGACTGTATGAGATGGATTTTGGAAAAAAAAAGATCAACCAACTTATATATGTGATCTGTTCAACTAACCAAACACCAACAGAACTCACACTGAGCCTGCCCTACCTAGATAAGATTCTTAAAATTTTCCCAAGGCATTTCTAGATAATCTATTAACAGATCTGAATATGTTCTCTTTTAGTCTTAAATGGAAGTAACAAATGTCTTTCCATGTTCTGTTGAGAAAATTTATCTACAGCAATTATAGGTTGCAAAAAAATTAAAAATGCCATGGCATATCAAATCCCTAAAGTGGATGGGAATTTAAATATACCTTGTATACACACGTCTGAGATATGTAATTGCAGTTGCTATAACCCTGAAATTAATGTAGGTTATTAAATAAGAAACATAAAGATTCAAAGCTAAAGCCATAATACATAACATCATGTAAGCCTTCAGTTAAAGCAAAAAAAATAAATTTACAAAAAAAAAAGTTTTGCTTATATTGACACTATCAATGACTACTTTCTTTATGTCTTTAAGTAACATATTTCTGTAAAAACTATCATTTTTATGTGGTTTTATCTTTTACAAATCAATGACTACCGTCAGACTTTTACAGCAAATCCTACATAAAATACAAACTATACCTGTTTTTCTTTGTTCCCTCTCTGGACTTATTTGTATTTTCTATCCTTTTTTGATGGCATTACTGCAACAACAGACTTAGTTTCTATTGTGCTATATTTACTGAATGCTGCATCTTAATTTCAATTAGTTAAGATTCCCAAAGTACCATTTGTCAGGGATGGTATCCAGATTCTTCATTAATTTCAATTTCTTTTTGTGTTGCTGGCATGATCAGCTAGCCAAGTTTTGGCATGGCTTGGGATGCTGAAAAATGTCACTAAGGCACCCAACCAGAAGGCCTAACACAGGTCATTAATCACCAACCTACTACCAATATCATGGAGGTAAAACAACTCGTGCTTCATCTGTTCCAAAAAACAGTGATTAATTTATTTTTTGAACTAAATATTAAAAAAAAAGTAAATGGAATTAAATAGATTTTGTAAATATTTATCATCAACTGTTTGTTATTAGGGATTTCTTTGCTAATGAATCATGCTAAGTTAGCAGGTTAGATGCATAAATATTGTACCAAAATGTTTCAAGATAGTTTTTAAAATTCACCCTGAAACATAAAAATATATCTATTTCCTTCTAATAGTCAACATCTGAAATTCAACCCCTACAGATCTTAGTAAATTCAAACCACAAAAGGTCTTAGTACTATTTAATTGCTACCATATGCATATGCTCAAGAACAAACTAAAACATACAAGTAGACTAAGTAACCATCATGAGAGCAGCATGTCATTGTGACACTGCATCATACATGCTTGCAACTAGCAAGTTACCATATCAGACCTATACAAAAATGATGCTTATAGTCATGGTTCGTCTTACTGGTCCGTACCAGTACCAACAATTGTCGGTACGGTACATACCGAACTGTACCGAGCATATTGATACATGATACATGAGAGCATACCGATATACTGCTCATACTGGTCTCCTATCAAACTAATATGTATCGCTCTTACCAAGCGGTACGATAAACCTTGCTTATAGCTATCCTAGCAAGCAACCGTATCAGCCCTATACATAGTGATGCTTATAACTATCTTGTTATCTTTGTTGCCATAGTATTATCAAACCAAACTGGGTATTCTCGTTCAGTTGCCACATTAATTGATAATGAGACACCAACGGTGTAAAGCAGCCTGTTGATTACTAAAATGAAGATAGCCAAAGAGTGTCCATAAATCCATATCAAAAGGTGAATCTTAGTTTCATCAACCCAAAAAAAGCTTCAGAAATGGATATCAAAGTGACAAACTGACATATAGATATCTGCAAGTTACAAAACACAAGCATACATATTTTTTTCAAGTGGTTGGCAAAAAGGGAAAACCAATATCTAACACATAAGTATCCACATCAAATAGACAGTTTAAATACATAGAGTAGGTAGGAAAGGAGTAAGACCAAACCTTTGCCTCACTTTAACATATAAAGCCAACTTCCAAATTTCTGAAGAAAAAAACATGTTTGCTATCAATTAGAACAAAAGAAGTTCCTAAATACAAATAATTGGGACATCCTTGTGAAAAAAGTAAAAGAATATTATTTATCTTTTTAGAACAATAATCAAATTTTGGTCAATATGATTCCAATAAAACAAAAAAAAGTGTTTAGTTGATGTAATAAGTGAACTATCAATGGTACAGGACTATAAAATAAAACACAGAATAGACTAATCAAACAACAACAACAAGGCCTAAATAGTATAGAATAATCAAAGCACAAAAAAACAAAAGAAAAGTCAATTAGGAAAATTGCAAAATACTAAATAATAGAACCTATTTAGATAAGCAAACATTTCTATATATTATAATCTTTTCCTGGATGAAATAACATAATGACTTTCACATATGTCAAAATTACTCCCTTAAGATTGCTTGCCTGTTCCAAAGGCATTCTTAGACATAAACTCCTAGTTAAGTTGTTCTCACATAAACTTCCTCAAACAAAAAATAAAAATTCTCCTATGTTACTCATCCATTAATTTCATTTCTATAAAAGAAAAATGATGGATGATTCTAAAAGTCATTTTCACATTAAACTCACTACCAATGGTTTCCATTCCATGGCAAAGGGGACATACTAGTAACCTTTTCTATTATACTAGCACTAGTCCAACGATGTGTCAGAACAGTTTGCTGCATGACAACCCATGCCGAGCCAATCCTTAGTCACTATAATGATAAGATTATTGTTTTAGCTCCCAAAAGTGTTAGTGAAGCTAGTGCACAAGGTTCCCGCATATGTAGGGTATGGGAGGATCAATGTATGCAGGCTTACCCTATAAAGAGGTTGTTTCGGAAACCCAAACACTGATATTTTAAATCGAAAATGTTCGTAATAAACTATGCAAAAGGAAACTAACATGGTTCAGCCAATGCCATACAACGTAAAAAACTTCCACTTTCAAGAAAATTGATTACAAATCTGACATTAACTATTCCCTAATATGTCTCTCTCTTTTTCACTCGTAATCTCACTATGTCACAGTTCCCCTAAGATACACCACACTGTGACCAGTCATGACTTTGCAACACCACAAACCTCAATTATTGTGTCGCACAAAGCACCAGTGGCCTCTAACATACTACTCATACAGTCACATCTAAAGTAAAACCAGTTGACTATATAATATTTTAAATCCTGACAATGCTAGGACTGACAGTCTTAATTTGAACCATCACATCACATTAGTTTGACACAAATAGGAAGAAAATTGCATATAGCACCCTAAGAATGTACAAAATAGATAAGCCAAACTCCTCAACCCTCCCCAGTGTCGTAGTTATCATGAATTGCTGATTACTGCAACTGCAGATTTTCAAGTGCTAGAAAACATAAATATGTTGTAGATGTCATTCCTATAGGAAGTGTGGAGCAAGGATCTTCATTTTGTCCCGACAGGTACATACCAGCCAATATTTACAGGTTCGACTGTGAATTGAGATGCGGACCATTTTCGGAGGGTCAGGGTCCAATACAGGGTCCAATTTCTCTATCTCTCGCGCTCGCCTCCCTCACGCCGGCTGCTACCACACGCCCGTCTCTTTAGCGTACGTAGAAATAAGGCATTCTCCGTCTCCCACTGCTCCATGATTATTTCGATTCTCACGTAGTGAGAAATAAATTTCACAAACATTTCATATAAGTGCCGAATCAAACCAAAGGTGACACCATTGACCACTCCAACAATCAAGAGGATTCAGGGAAGATAACGAAAGCAAGAAAAACCTAGAAATCCGAGTAAGGGGATGGGATGGGAGAGATGAGATGAGCTTACGGAGGCTCATGTGGATCTTAATGAGCCGGAACTCCTCCAAGGTGAGGCCCTTCTCCTTATCGAGGCGCTGGACCACGTCGACCTTGTCGGGGTCGAGGAGCTGCTTGCTGCCCAGATCAATCCAACATAAATGCATCATCGAATCGAGAAAGGGGAAAGAGATGGGAAGAAACATGGACGGGAAGGAGAACAAAGAATGAATTACTAGTGCGACGAGGTCCAGAAGTTGGCGGCCATCTCCGGGGAGAAGGAGAGGAAGCGAGTTGAGATGAGATGCGGGAAATTTTCTCGGAGCACAGAATAGGGTTTGCGATGATCGATAAAAGAAGCAACTTTTCGCCCTTTACTAACTAACGGAAGAAATAAGATAAATAGTGCTTTATAAATATAAGAACAAATTAATGATTTCTTTGTAGTAGTAATGAGGCAGTTAATTAATGTTACTTAAAACAATGAAAATTTTAAAATATTAAAAATATTTAGTACTCATAAAAAATTTATTAAAAACCAATAACCAATGAACTAATATGTGTTATAATAAAATTATAAAATATTTAAATTTTATATTGTTAAGAAAATAAATCCAACTAAAAGGCGAGATTGATACGAAGAGGATATCATTGTTGCAATCAATAAAAAAATAAAAACTTCTTTAATAATTCTTTTACTAATTATATTATTTTTATTCTTATCCTCCCTTTATACCTATAACATTAAAAAATACATGAAGATACTAACTGTGTTAATTAGTAAAGATTTTACTATATCATTGCATGATCCTTGAGATTCTATAGTTCCACTCACAATAATATATATATATATATATATATATATATATATATATATATTCAAAAATTCATCCCTATATATATGGGGTGAATTTTCGAAAGAACAAATTTAAAAAATTTCTTGTAAAACACTCGTATTTTAAAAAATTATGAAACAACAGTATTTTTTCTTTTTTTTTCTTTGTGATCATGTGAACACCTCTATCGATCACCATGCTCATCTCATCATTATTTTTGTTATAATCCAGTAATATATGATGATAATGTTCATCCAAAGTCAGATGTAAGATAGTGTTGTACATGATGAAAGAGGTGATCAGTCCTCGCACGAGGGATGTAAACAAAAAAGAATGATCAACCATCATGCAAGACTATAAGCGAAGATCATATAAAATTATAAGTGGAGGGGGACAGTTATATACACAAAGTAGGATAGACATCTATACACACATCCCTTGTGTGACGATTATAAACGAATGGAAATAATCTCATATAATGAAAAGAGGTCATGAGCGACAATGAGCCATCGTACAAATGATTAAAGGATTACTGATAAGACAATTGGGATCGTAGCGAGTTATATAAAAAAAAAAGGGATAAAATATTATTTTCATATATATATATATATATATATTTGGTGTTATACGAGAAATTTAATATATATATATATATATATATATATATATATATATATATATATATATATATATATATATATATATATATATATATATATATATATATGAAGCCGTCAAATCCTTTCTCGAACAATAGATCACTCCCCGTGGTAAGGGATTCAAAACCCTAGCGCCATGATCTACGACGTCAACTCCCCTCTGTTCCGCTCCTTCCTAAGCCAAAAAGGTGGCAGCGCCGCCGACAAGCGGTAACGATACTCCTCTTCTTCTCTGCATACCCGTGTCGCTGCTTAGCCACTTGGATGAACACTGTTGATCGATGTATGAAAGATGAAAGGTTCTTTTTCCCGAGAAGATCCAATCTTTTGCGGGCTGAATAATCTTGGATGTGTTTGTAGTGGTATAGTGGTAGTCGATACTAGTTAGAGTCTTTTATTCGATTTGGTTTATGATTTGTGAAGGGTAGAAACATGTTATTGCGTGAGGTACCTCTTAGGATTTATGTTCCTGAAGAACTGAACGAAGGCAATGGATTCACCCAACCTACAAGTCTTAGCAAAAGTTCCAATTTAATACGTTTGAATTAGCAATAACTGGAATTTTTCTTCTTTTTCTTGAGGAAAAAAGAATAAGAATGTACCAGTGAATGACTGAGCAGGGCGCAAATGCTGTACTACATCTCTGTATTGGAGAGGAACCTTTGCATTATAGATTAATAGTATAGCTTAAGGCTAAATCTCAACTGAACTATAAGCACTTGTTGGTCTATTTTCAGAATAACAGTCAATAAAAACTGCGAGCTAGAAACACAGAATAAACAGATACAAGGGACAGAATGGCATCTTTTTTAATTTGTTCTTTCGTAGATGAACTTCTTTTGCTGATATGGTTTTCGGACTATCAACATAGGGGCACCTTTTCACTTCAAATTTTATAATTCCAGGTCAATCTTCAACTTTGCTTTTCCTCTATTCTTTACATTTTTATCCTTTTAGTTGATTATGAAAATATTAAAAAATAATTTCTTAGTGACTTTCAATTCTCCATGAAAGCTTACCACATATATGTGGGGCTAGCTTTAAATTGTATGAACTATGATATGTCAAAATCCAAAATTATTGTGTTGATTATTTATCTGTTACAAAACTTGATGACAAATTGTGAGAGTCAATCTAGGAAAACTTCAGCCAAGTTATAGATTTTGAAAATGAGAAATTGCTCATTGGGACATGAATTTCAAGTACTTGCAAATAAGAACCCTGAGGTCCTTTTGCTATTGCAGAATTAAAAGTAAATGAATAAGTTGCATTTGACTCTATATTTTTCACCACTTGGGCATACATTTGTAGTTCGAGTTACTCGAGGCAATGTACTTTAAGATTAGTTTTATTTCTATATATTTCCTTTCAACCATCCATTATATTGGATGGTAAAGCATCTCTTTGACCTTTCAGGAGGCTTGGGATTTTTCTTTCATGAAGTTGCACATTTTCCTGTCATGGAACTACGAACTTGAATAAATTTAGTGAGTCTTGTATCCGACTTGTGCTCTACAATAACATTGTGGCCTTGTGGCTTATATCGAGGGTCTAGTTTCCCTTCTCAAAAAATATAATATCCTTGTACTCTTAGTACTTCCTCTTGTCTTTGTTGTGATACACTTGGTTGAAAACCAATGAATAAGAATTGGACAAACAAGTACCTTGTTTGAATACTATTGGTGTCAGTCCTCTTCTTTAAATCAATTTTCATCATCCAGTTCCTATGTAACATCTATTATAATGAAACACTAGTAACATATAATTTGGCATTTTAACTTTTCCTCCTATTCCCTTTTCTTAATTTTAATATTTTTTCCTTGACCATTAAACTCTTGCTTGCTCTTCGTTTTTGGTCATCTACTGTTGGTTAGTAGTAACATAGAGAATTATCTGATTAATGTTTGTTTTCTTTAGTGCGTCTTCTGTGTAATTTGATTTAGTTTCCAGTCTCTTCCATCTACTTATTCTGTGCTCATTTTGTTATGCAAATGCCATTCTGTATCTGCATGAGTTGCTAAATATTTATATGTACTTTTATTTGCTGTGATTGATGTGTGTTCCATTACTGGATTGGTGATGTATGAACTGATATCATCATATTGTTACTGAAGTTCTTTAGTTTAGTAACTGATATTTACCAGTTTTTTCCTTGCGTATTTGTGCATTATGCTCTATTCTATGTAGCCATGTCTCAAAGATCATACCTCTTGGAATCATTCTGGTGTCCTGTATTAAGTAATTTCAAAATGGATTGAACTTACAGACACAGATATCAAAATATTGTTCCAAAATTGTCCAGTCCGATATTTTATTATTCTGTTTTATATTTTAGTTCTCTTTTACTACAAAATATAGTGCTGTGAGCACACTGCACTTGTCAAATGATGTAATGATGCAGTAAGAGGATCATTGCATCCCTATTCCCTATATTATTTACTAAATGCCTAGCTGAAAGTTCAACTTCACTTCTAAAAGTAACTGGGCATACAGTCAGCAAGCTTCACTATTAGAAAATTTTTTCCTGGAGATTTTTGTTTCATTTAAGGATATACAGAGAGAGATAGAGAATTAATTATTCAATTTTGCTAATAAAATAATTGAGTATACTGCTCGTTCATCTGCTTTTTATGAATCGGTATGAAATATATGCAAGTTGATATAATTATGACATATATATGAAATGATGACTAATAAAGAGTAAAACTGAAGGAAAAAATGCATGCATTATTTGGGAAGGAAGTTATCTTTTCATGAGCCAGACAGTTATTTCCATTGGTGTTGCTTCTTTAATTTGAAAGTGACAGTATTTGATTTGAAGTGCTTTCCTGTTGAGTGTCGAAGTGTCATCTATATTATTTGAATTTTATGTGAAAGGATGAAAAAAATGAAATGTACATCTATTTTATGGAAGTCTTATATTGTAAGATACAAGGGAAATAAATCTCCAATGGGGAAAGCCTCTGACTGCATCTAGGGGTAAGGAGACCCTCTGAATTCAATACAAGACCTAGTTGATATCGTTGTCATGGCAATAAAATTACAAGTTTTCTTCAGTAAAAGAGGTACTACCACTAGTGGTACTTTAGTTTATGAGAAGGGTTCATAACAGAATAGCTTATACTTGGTGGCATCACAGTCTTAGATGAAAAGAGAAACTCACAAAGAGGAATATACATATGCCTAGCTGTCTCCTTATGTAGCTCGCACGATGTTGCTATCTATATAGAGTTTCTTATGTATTTCTTGGATGGGATTTTGGATCAGAAGTACTTCCAATTGGAAGTGCTTTTAATTGGAAATACATCCGAGTTGTCAGATGTTGTTTATGTATCACACAGCTCCATTATTCTCTGAAGTTATGGAGAACATAGCATAAAAAGACAATTCTTTTTGGGTAATTTAATAAATGCTGCAATAGCACTTCTTTTGTTTCAGATCGCATTATCATACCACTGTCTTGTAAGATTTTTGTAATGGAAAATAAAACTGAGACATGCTCTATGTTTCTCTATGCAAATATTGGTAATTACATATTTCATGTAGACCTCATTAGATTGACTTGTGTCTTGTAACATTTCCAATGGATTCTTTCTGCACACTTACGCTTTTCTCAAAAATCTTTATGATTGGCTAATAAAAGACTGTTGTCTGTCAAATGTCCTTAATTCTCTCCAAATGACGGAACTCTGTGCCTCTATAGGAAATCTGAGGAGCAGAAGCCAAAGGAGCAGAAACCCAAGGCGAGCGAGAACAAGCCTGCGATGACAGAATGATATGATCTGAGATGAGTTGCATGACAAAAGATGGACTTTGAAATGCATATCTGAATAGTGATTTCATCTACTTCTAGACTTGCAACTGCTTTGGGAATGCTTCGATCTTTGGTGTGATAAACTTTTTTTTTTTTTTTCCGAATTCCTTTTCAAAGCAAAATTATATGCATGTATGGAATAGCTTTCTAGTTCTTTTTCTCCTTAGTACAGTCTTGCCATCTTAGAACCTTTCTCATTTTATTTTTATACCTAATTGCTCACTAAAGAAAATATTTAGTCCTATCTTTCCTGAGAATTTGACAAAGATGTGTTTATATCCTACAATCAAAATTTGTCTCTCGACAATAATTAACAACAATAAGTCATAATGTTTCACCTCTAAAAGTGCTTAAGATCTATGTTCATAAGTTTTGTATAGTTTATGTGATCCAACACAATAATTCATTTTCTCATTCAGACTTATGGTGGACATTATTGGTGTTATGAAATTTGTCAGAATGGATCAAATTGACAAAAAAAAAATTCAAATGATCCAAATCCAAATCAATACATGATGAATTTTGCATGGCATACTGATTGTTTTCCAATTTTTGTTTCTTTTAATACATGTGATTGGATTATTAGTATATTGTAGCACTAAATTATCATTTCCTAAAAACAAAAACAAATCATTCAGATTCATGTAGCAGCAACAAAAAGAGAAAAGCTTTGATGCAAGGGGGCAAAACATTGTAGGATTAAATTTACATCATCATGCCATGCAAAACCTTCCAAGCTTTCCTTAAGACTGCCACAGCCAAACCAAGGGAGCTGCACCTCTTCGGTGATGACACCAATGCATCCCTTCAAACCAATGCCCTCTCTGTACATTGTTCCATCTCACCAAACCAATACTTCCTTAATATACGCATCGTCGACCATAATATCTCACCATTTCCCCCTCCCTTTCTCCTTGTTCCACGTCCCTCACCGAAACACCTCTCGGATGTCGCCACGTTGTCCGGTATGAAAGTTGGGTTGTCTACATGAAGTGCACTCGATGTTCTCACTGTACCTGCGCAAGTAATGATCACGTAAAAGAAGCCATCTCATGTTGTGTTTATTACATGTAGACAACAGCAGTCCAACGATATGGTTCATTCTGTGCGGCAAAGTAGCCACACGAGCACAGATGGACGGGAGAAGTCCTTCTGCGATGGAGACGGAAGAAGAGGAGGCCACGCCGGAGCTGATGCAAACAGCAGAGCTGGTGGAGGAGGCCATGAGCGACGAGATGAGGAGCTTGGCGGCGCGCATGCGGGAGGAGGAGGAGGAGGGTGCAGTGGTGGCAGCGGAGGATGAGATACTGGCGCAGATTGAAAAGCTGGTGAAGGTCATAACACAGGTGAAAGAACAGATGACAGTTGGGTCGCAAGAAGAGGAGGCGGAGGCGAGGAAGGGGAAGAGGAAGTTGGAGGAGGAGGAGGAGGAGGAGAAGGCAACGTGGACTGTGATCCCGGTAGAGGAGAAGGAGACAGTGGAGGGCAACAAGAAGATCGAAGGGGGGATCGTTAAGGTGGAGGCGGTGATCGCGCCGGCGTGGCTGCCACCGGAATGGCTGGTGATAACCAGACGGAGGAAGTCCGGAAGGAGCAAAGGAAACAAAGACAAGGTTTTGGTGCTTTCTCAATCATTCTCGTGCATTCTTTGTCTTCTACAAATGTTCTCTCGTGCATGCTCAATACATACATACATACATACATACATTCTTCTTGCTTTTCTTGATCAAAGGTTTCCCATATGATGAAGTATTATTTCCTTTTTCTAAATAATACATAATTTTCTTTTCCTTTTGAAATAAACAAAAAAGAAAAATTGAACTAATACATTACTTCTTCTTTTCTTACTAATGTCTTCCTCTTCTCACTAACATCTCTTTTCTCCCTTTTTTTTTTCTCTGTTAATATCTTTCTTCAACATGCTTGACAAATAGCTCATTTTGGTAGTTGGCCTCTATTTTCTGCCTCTTCTCTACATCTATATTTGAGAGGAGAGAATTTAAGCTTCACAATTGGAGTTTAGCAAATATTCACATTATTAAAATTCGAGAGAGTCGGGTCATATATATATATATATATATATATATATATATATATATATATATATATATATATATATATTAGATTTTAATACAAAACAAGCTTAAATTTTTGAGTTAAATTGATATCAAACCTAATAAGTTTGTTTTAGATTCATTGTTTTCTAACATAGTATCAAAGGAGCACAAACTCATAGGTACACCCACTCAAGAGTCTAAAAATTTTTTCTCTTTGATATACATATTTACACAATAATCAAATCCTATCTCTAAGAATTTCTTACAAAGTTTTTCTATTCCTCTCTGGATCAAATCTTGGTGTATATTTATATAATTTAAATCTTAATTTTTAGAGTTTTTTCCTTGACAACAAGTCCTTTCCGATTCCTTATCCTCTGAGGACACTAACTTCAAAAATCTAAAAATATTTATCAATATTTAGTTTATTCAATATTTTATAAGTTCAGTTACTTAGAGCTTTGATAGACGACTTTATTAAGCATAGTTTTGATATTCGCCTTCTATTTTACACAATTTGCTTCAAAGTCAACTCGACAAATGGGCATCTCGACTCGATCAACTTGATTTGGATTCAATAAGATACAACATTATATCTAATCTCAGTGATCATGATATACCTTTATTATTCTAATATCTTGAGAAACAATAATCTCATCACCATATCTATCTTTATTATTTGACTTTTGTGACATCTCGTCTACAAGGATTAGGTTGACCCTTGTTATTGTAATTAATAAGACGATAAAACTCATCTCATCACTAGCAAAGAAGTATTCCATATATATTTTTGAAATAAAATCCAATTCAATATATCCTTATCATTTTTTAAGATCTAGTTCATCTAATCTATTTGAAATAAATATAGATAGCTTAAAGCTTATAATGGTTTAAACCATCATTCCCTTTTCTTGTATGTGATAACACAATTGCTATTGCTTTGTTTGTTTATTCATGATTTTAATTTGAATGACTTAAGATTTGAAGAAGGACTCGTTGGCCATATTCTCGACATTCTCTTGTTTTTCATAATCTACTTCAAAGGACATATCAATCAACTCGACTTGAAGTCAACAAGGCATGTCACTATATCTCGATTTGAAGCAATCTAATGTATTTTTATTTGATTTTGTAGCTTAAAAAATAATCATCTACATGTCTTCATTTTTGACTTTATATTATAAAATTACCTCCACAAAGTAGAATTAAATAGTCCCTTATGATTATAGTCGATAAGACAATAAAGGTCTAAATAATTATTCCCGTCTTTTCTTTATGATAGCATATATGCCTATAAGCTTAAGGAAAGGACAAGTGTCAATATTAATAGAAGCAATTTTAGTAACTTAGTTCCACAATATATATATATATATCCACATCTTCAATTGGCACAAAAAGTCAACCCTCCCAAAACTCACTGACAAATGTTTCAAAGTCAAAAGCTCTCTCACACACATACACATTATATTGTTTCTTGAAACATCAAATTAGGAAGATCATACAAAGATTATATGCATGCTTGTCTATATTTAAGAATCTAGTTTGCTTAATTACATGGACTACAACATGGATTTGAAATACTATTTTTTTTTTTCGTTTTGTAGTATTACTATTCGCCCATCACTATGAGGAGATTTAGGTCTCGAATCGAAGTCGAAACCTATATTTCGATGAAATCATCAACCATAGCTCAAGAGAAGGTATGACTCAATCAAATGTTTACAGTTTTGCTTTTCTTATTTTTGTGACTCATTACTATGAACAATTCAGGAAGATGAGAATCCACCATGCAAATCTGAAGGTTCAGGAAATCTTCACAATACTCCATTGATCCAACAAGTTGGTCAGTGGTCATCGGGCAGCACATCCACGGAAGGTATGAGAAGAATACAGCTAAATTCGCGCACACATCATATTGTTTGTGTTATATCGTTAGCTTAATTTGATTCAGTAACGATGTCCTCTTGAACTGAGATATTATGTATCCAATGCTTAAGAATCAACCTTACTTTGCACGTCTCCTATCGTAACAAACTTCGATATCCAATAGCTTATCTCCCGTTTAGACATATATCATAATTTTGGGAGGAAGATAATTTTTTTTCGGTTTGAAATGACCTTATTATCGTCCTTCCGATATGATACCATATGCATCTCAATCTTGATATTGTTAGGAGTAGGTCTGAAGAACTCTTTCTTTCTCAAAGAAATTTGATTAAGGGTTTTGCGACACTTTTGCCAAATGGTGAAGGAAAGAAATCAAAGTGACTAATGATGCCATCGGCTCCGCTTTGATTATTGAGCTTGGAAAGTTAATAAAGAGACATATGTTATGCATTATCATTGAGCACAGAGAAATGATTAAAGAGTAGACAGATGGTGAAGAAAATAAGTGCCATCTACTTTGAGCATCACTGGTTTTGAAGTCTCCTTTTTCTTTCAGCTACCAAAAAGATGATTTTTTAGAGATAGCAAAAAGGATTATGGAGAGGTTATTTTAATTTTAGAGCAGATTAAAACCAATAACCATCAAATTACTGATCAAATTACACATAGGAACATACAAAATAATAGCTTAGTGACAATTTCATGCATACGTTTCCTACTATTTGGCGCTTCCTAATGTCATCTTCTTTGATGTGAGTTCGTTTGACAGATGAGAACTCCACATCGGCTAAAAGGCTTCGTGTGTCGTCGGAACCGAGCACAGTGTCTTCCGACTCTGAGACGACAGTATCACAATAGAGACCCAAGCAATGGAAGAAAGAGGCTGCGTTTCATGATCTGATGTCGGTTGTTCATGTCGATTTTGTGGCAGAGTAAACGACCGGCGATTCTTTCTTTTCTTCTCTCTCTCTCTCTCTCTCTCTCTCTCTCTCTCTACATCTCTGTATTTATAGCAAAGTAGAGATCAATCGATGTAGTTCTTCGTCTTACAGTTGATCAATGAAATTAAGTAGGGTTTGGTCCTCCACTTGTTTGGGATTTTGCTGCACGTATGGTTCTACTTCAGTATTCCACGTATGATTTTGTAGGATTACTATTCTCAATCCTGTGGAATCACAAAAGAAACTTGTGGGTGTTTCCAAGGTTAACAATCCAATCCACTGAACAGATATCCTCGATCATTTGCTGGATCCTGCAGTGGATCTTTTGGTGATGCTCATGATCCAAAGAGAGATCAGCTCAATCTAATCCGAAGAGTACCAAATCCTATTCAACTCAGTCATGTGAACCCCAAGATTTAGAAGCAGGCAGAAGAGTGAGTTCCATCCGCAGGTGGATCCGTCCTCCAACTTGCAGTGCACCACTATTTTAGTGCCATAAATTGCTTGGCCCTCACTCTTTCACCAGTGGTTAGGGGAAGAAAAAGGAATCGAAAGAGGAGGAGGAAGTGCTTCTCTATTATATTTGTAGCTCGGTCATTCAGTGAAATGAGCACTGTGGAAGGCAGGCCAAGAAGCAGCAGTAGGTAGGTAGGAGAAAGAAAGTAGTGCCCCAATATTGACATGGTGGGCTCAGAATGGCCTACAGATTTAGCTGCATGGTAGGTGACAAACCAGCCAATCCTTCACGATATTTCCCCCTCCCTCACCAAACTCGGTTCACTACTTGTTTTGTATGGGTAATCATCAATGCTTGCTAGAAAAGCCAACGCTAACAAGCAGCACATATCCACTTCACCACCCCTCTTCTTCTTCTTCTTCTTCTTCTTCTTCTTCTCTTCTTTCTCTCGCGCTTGATCTCCTAGAGCAGTAAACCTTCGTTCATGCTTCTTTGGGGTGGCAATGAGGGACCGGAGAATGGACAGGCTCGTCGCGTTTCCATTCTCCGTCGGCTGCGTCTCCCAGTCCAGCGTCGCCATCACCGAAGGCCATCATCCCAAGAGAGCACAGATTGAGCCGGCTGGCACGGCAGCATCGAGTAACGCTCTCTTCCTTTTGGGGGGTTTCTTCTTGTCATCATTACGTCTGTTTCCTTGTCTACAATTGTTCTTGATGAAGGTGGAGGAGGTGGGAGGCACGCCACCGGGAAGCGGCCGAGCATCTCTGCGGGGATTCAGAAGATGATGAAGAGCTTAAAGCGATTCTCTCAGCTGTTTGTTCTGGACAAGGAAGAGGAGGAAGAGGAGGCGGAGGAGGTAGAGATGGAGATCGGGTTCCCAACAGATGTGCAGCATGTGGCTCACATCGGGTGGGATGGCTTCAGCTCCATGAAAAGCTGGGGCCGAGCTCCGGACTGCCTCTCCCTCCCCAATTCCTTCTCGCTGAAGCCATTCGAGCTGGCCATGGCTGCACAGGCTGGTGCCCCTCCACCCCATGGTCCAATGAGGGCATGACCACATGCATGCAGTGATCGCGTGAGGTGCAGCTGCTCTCTTCTCCTCCCCTATTGGATTCCTTGTTGGCTTGGCAACCTAATCTATTGGCGATGGTGATAAGGCAGGGGAGTGCATGTGAACTTGCTTGTACAGCATTTGTAGCGAGTGGTATTAGTATATTAGTGGATCAACCTTTTCCCAGTACTGTCTCTTGTCTTGGCATCGAGTTCACCACATGATCTGTCCACCTCGAGGCTTCCTTCAGTAACAAGTCTTGTACTGAAGCTTCTCACCGGCCATACATGCATTAATCGACACCCATCATGAACTCCATGATCTTGTTAAGATACAGAGGATCGAGTTAGGTTTTTACTGGATCTGGGAAGAGAAATTAGAGGCTAATCTTTGGCTTACTTTTTGGGTAGACAAATACTCGACAAAGACAGCAGTACCATACGCCATCAGGATCTCGTGATACAAAGTGACAATGAAGACGAGCAGTGAAGGATTCAGATGCTGCCGAGAGCTGTTCAAGATTGGAGAGCAGCCAAAGTAGAACTCTTGGGGTGTGTGTAGGGGGATTCAAAGTTACTACTGCAATATTTGGATCAGATTTAATTGAGATTCATGGAACAATGCTAATGCTAGACTAGAATAAAAGCCAAGTATATATTTATCAGAGTCCAGGATCCTTATAACAAAAATATTAAGATTCCTATACAAAGTTATGTAGATAATTTTATAAAATTAAAAAAAAATTATTATTAAAATAACGGGATAAATGTTTCACTTTCGTAAGTATAAAAATCTCGATATAACTTTTGTTGGAGGACGTAACTACGAAAATCTTTAGGATAAAATGAAGGCCTATCAGTGATTTGAGTGCATTTTGTATTAGAAAATGCAATAAACTGGAGAAAGTACAGAAAAGTTCTTTTAAAGAATTAATAGTTAATTAACTTAATAATGAACTTATGTCCTTTTAAGTATTTAATAACACTCTCCATCATTGTAGAAAGCCCACCACTGGTGATACAAATACATACTTGTCTTGGTATATTAATCCTGATTTGTTCCCCTTAAGCACAAATGCCTTAAGAGGAACAATTCCTATATATATCAATTATGATGGTCAAGTTTTGCCTATATATATGTCATGCTAAATTTGCAAAGCCAAAAGACTAAGGCAAGCTCATACAAGTTGTTACCACAAAAATTTCAGAGAAATGCTTTTCACACACAAAAAAGAAGCCCAAACTACTTGTCATGGTGATCTTCATATGTATGCGTTTAAACCATTTAAACGCTGTAAGTTTCTCAAGGAATAAAAGCTAGACAAAAAAAAAAAAAAAATCTATATCTGATCAATATGTTCATCAAGAGATGCAGTTCTTACACCTAAAAGACTTCTCTTTAAAGTATGATAATTTTCTAACTAGAATGATGTACAGAAAAGACAAATAAGAGAACTAAGATCAGCAAGTGCATGGAGAATCTTGTTAGATGCTTCTCCTTGCCCATGCAAAATCAGCGAAGCCGAATGGGCAATTATGATGTCTTTTGATAAGCAAGGCGCCGAGTGTGGTTGCCACAGCCATGGTACTGGTACAAGATATGAAGAACACATTGCATCATACACGAAACATCAAACATCTCAATAAATTTCATGTCCGACGGCCGCGCCTTGACTGATGCAAATTTTATGTATTCTTCGTGCACAGAGGATAAGCACCAATTTTGTAATTTTCTGAAACAGCCAACAAGACATCCTGTACGGTGCTGCAAGAAAGGACATTGATGGGTAAATATAAGCGAGTTTTAGAGATCCTCACATAAATATGTGAGATAAAAGTAACTTGATCTGACCTAAATTTCGTACCTTTCCCCGTTTGCAGTGAATTAAAATCGGATGGTTCCTTACATCTGAAACAACAGAACAAATGAGCTAAGCAAGCACCATATAGTTTTGACCGAGGAACAAATGACAAGTAGGGATAGCTGATCGTAAGCTGAACTAAACAAAATGTTAATACAAGTACCAAGTAGGACTCCAAGAGTCTCCATGATGGTATGGTTAGATATAGTTGCAAATGCCTCCTGCATTGCAGACACGACAAGCTTATAAAAATAAATTGTAATGAAGTAAAAAAGAAACATGAATTACTTGACAACTTCTACAAGCTAATGCATCAATGCAGACTTTCATAAAGCTATAAGCAAAATGAGCTTTTAGAATGATGATTCATTGGATTTTTCATGGTAATGCAATGTTTGCAAAAGCCTAAATGAAAAATGCCTATTGAAATAGTTATGAACTTGGTTGCGTGTAGAGACACTTATGTCATATGATTGCAGCCATATACAGAGAATAGCACATCAATTGTTTACTATGTAACAACAGATCACAGACCAGAGTCCATTGGTCTATTATATCTTAACATCTTGGTCTTTTGTAATTTACCACATTGGTCTATCATATCTTTACATCTGGCTGACAGAGATATTATATCAGTGAACATGGTGGAGAACCTAATATGCAGGAATATGCACATAAAACAAAATGATAAACTTCCAACGTGACACTGCAAATATATGAAAACATAATTTATTCCTTCTAAGATTCAAATATCCTGTATTTCCACATCATTAAAAGATACCTTCAAAACTTTTCCCTGGCCATTAGCTACCATATATAAGTGTCACACTTAACTCAGATTGTCAGGTTGGGTGCTGGTTAAATTGTCAACATTGATGAAGTGAGCAAAATGCCCCTGACATGGAAGCGTTTATGCTGTGTGGGTTTTGATGGGTGTATTCCAAGCAGAGCACAAACTGAGTCCTAATATAAAGTTCAGGTTCTAATGGTCCAATAATGGAACCCAACTTTTGAGTATTTCTCCCAAATTTCATATAGCTTCCATTCAGAGTTTCCCACCGTGCTGGCACTTTTATGTGATGATCTAGAAGCACAATCACAATAGGGAATATCACAATAAAAAATAGATCTAAAGGAAAAGAAAAAAAGTAAGAAATGGAGAAAGAGGGAAAAAAGAAAATTGTAAGGTAAATCATGGGATTATGGATATCATGAAGTAAGATAGCAATCATATCAACAGTAGATCAAAATTTAAAAGAAGTTTACCTTGTGAAGATTTAAAAGAAGACAGATGCCTTGGTACTAAAATTGTTTATCTCGGTAATTTGGACACCACAATTAACCAAAATCGATAAGAAAGATCACAGATTAAAAAACACATTGGAAAATAAACATGAAAGAGCCTTGCAGTAAATGTAACTAAATGCAGGTGTATTAAGAATATAATATATTTTAAACCTCCTAAGCCAGTAGTACCCTTGCATCTTAATTCTACTAAAACATTTGCAATATTGACAAACAGATCATGATGATTCCCTTTATCTACATGACTAAAATGCAATTCAAATTCAGTAACCAATTGAAACAATCCAAGGGCACATAAAACCAACAACCGCTAGTTATAAGAAGTCAAATTCAACAATTTTGTCGATTCACTTTCACGTTTACTGTAATCTTCATGTTATTTTGAAAGTACTTATGAGAAGTCCGTATAAGCGGGATGCATCATAGACCCCAATCTCTAGCTTAATCACTCTGTTCCCATAAATCTAAAAATATATATTTACATTAATCAAGCCTAAAAGAAACCATAAAAAATCAAAGCACGTGGGTAAACGGTAAACATAATAAATAAAAGAAGCATAAATCATATTAAACTTTAAGACTCTGAGTTAGACAAAATTGAATGGAAAATGAAATGACAAAGAATGACCTTAGAAAGACTATAATGAGACTATTAAAGGAACATGGTAGCTGTCTGAAAGCACGTGACTAAGATGCAATTGATCCATGACATTCTATCATCCATTAACTTACATCTGTTGTGTGTGACCTGAAAATGAAGATCAGGAAGATCACCACTTGCCTATGCGATGATGTGACACTAAGATGACAGTATACGTCTTGGAAAAACATAATATCACAGCATGCCACATAAGCTACTCCTTAACTATTCCTTTCCTTTTTACCAGAACAACATTCCATCAACTGGCTAATGGGAACAGCCATACCACCCTTCATTGCCTTTTGCCGTATTGATAAACTAGAAACTTTTAACATAAACTTTTAACGTAAACATAAATTGAACATTTTTTCCTCAATTAATAAAAATAAAATAGTAGAGTGTTTATCTTCTATTTGAAATCCAAGAGTGTTTATCTTCTCGTGTTGATAAATGGCTGCACATGAAATTAATCATGCTCTTGGTTGCACTATGTATTGATAATATGTATATATCCTAATACCAATCATTTGTATTAAACCTATAAGGAAACTATTCTATCCCTCCCTTTTATATATGTGATTTACATTTCTTAACTAAAAAACAAATTCAATAAAACAAGAATAGGTTAGAACTTATTTTTCTTGAATCAAATTGGTATTGATATAACTTGTTTATTGATTTCTAATAATAACGAGCAAAACCAATCAAAATCCACCAACAAGAAGAGATGATTTTTTACTTTCGACACCAATTGTCTAACCTATCGATAAAACCCAAATGGGGATTCCACATCAATACGTTTCATCGGGTAAGGCAAAAGGAAAACATGGCGATACCTCATGTAAACCATAATATCAAGTACAATTCACGAACGGATGTATCACAAGACGGAAGAAGAAAATTACCCTGGTTCCTTCGATCCCGAACTGGAAAAGCCGAATCCCCTGAGACCTCACGAACTCAGCATTAGCCGCCGGGTACGGCTCCGGGCACAAGTACCTGTCCAAGATCCACATCCGTCAAACAATATCGAGTCTTTCCCGAGATCAAGAAACTCTCAAGATTAGAAGAATGAAAAGAACGGAAGCCTCACACGATGGATCGCAAGTTGAGGGACTCCAAGAAGGGAAAATTGTCCGAAATAGGGAACCCCGACCGGAAGATGCCGACGTCCACCACCCCGAAGTTGGATGGCGGAATCAAATGCACATCCCCTGCGACGCTCCCAATCAAGGGTTCTCCCCGCCGCTCCAAGATCGGCCTCGTACCCTCTTCTTCCTCCGCCACCGCCGCTTCCAAGATCATCATGCTCGTGATTTCCCACGATTAAACGGAAGGAATCTCGATTACGATTCGCTTCCTTTTTCGAATTTAAAGGGATTCAAGGGTTCGTTAAGGAATTGAGCGATCTTTGCGGCGGTTTTCTTCTCCGTTTCGAGGGCGGCGCCCAACACGCAGCCGAACGGAGTTTGAACCGAACGGATACTACGAACCCGAATCCTGTCGCCTGCGCTAAAAACAGACGTGGGGTGTTACAAGTCAAAATTGATTACATAGTCAACAATTTTCGTATTTATCAATATAAATATAATTATAAAACACACATATATATTTCCCTTCCCAGGTTGCCAATAATGTTTGACTTTTGGTTGAAACGCTATATTAGATATTTCATTGGACATTTCAAGTAATTATATATGCATAAAGGATTAATATTGCACATTCCAATAAACCCCTTCAATTGAGACAAGGATACCACCGTTGATTTGATGGTAACCATCTTGATTGGTGATCCAGTAGACGGATTGCATCATTACAATCTGACTTGAGTTTGACTTGACTTGGGTCAAGATTACGGCGGACGTGGACCCGAATCATAAATGATAATAAGGAACGTGACTCCACTGTGATCAACAGCAGCCAATCATCAAAACCATGAAGAGGCCAAGAAAAGGGAAGATTTCGGCTGGTCTCCTCCGAGAAACCTTCACCTGAAACATGGAATATGTTCTGGGAATCAATCCCAGAATCATCAGCACGACCAGAAACCAAAATAGTCCGCAGATTGCTGTCCTCCGTCCCTGCACTTGGAAGAGCAGTTGGTGTTGCGTTGCTTGATGCCAGTGGGAGAGACCGCCGTATTGCAAAGCTGAAACAAAAGGCTGAACCGCCGCCGGGATTCCATCAGCTGGTGTCACCGTATGACTCGGGCTGGTGTTCGAGGTCTGGGTTGAAGATGACAGAAGAGAGAGAGCACGGTGGGAGTCAAAGGATTGCTTTAATGGCTTTATTCCATCATTGAACGTCTCACTGCTGCGACCCAGAGGAGTGATTGTGCTAAGAGTCAGCTGACCTGCACAAATCTGGGGAGTTTCTTTGCTGCCGATGGCAGTCTCGCTGCTGTGATAGAAAGGAAAGTTGCCTTCTCTCTCTTACAAAGCTGTAAGAGTTGTGTCGAGTACTCTCCTCAGTTTTGATCATTTGAGACCAGTTTGCCTCTGCTTCAGCAGTTGGAAATATATGAGGGTGTGCAGAAAACCCTGTCGCAGTGGATCAGCAGAGAGATTTCTTACGCCATGATAGATCAAGAACAGAAGCAACACCTATGTGACAGTAGATGGAAAGTTTCATGCATATTGTGGGCTAGTGAGAGATTTCTTACGCCAAAGGTTGTTTCGACAAAGAGCAAACCTTGATGATCTGGAAACAAAATCCCTGGATTTATAGAACATGGCGAAGGTTTCCTTCGACGCTTATTATGCCCTTCAAGTCGTCTCCTACAGCTTCTCTTTACCTCATCAAATTCTTCTACCAATTGAAATCTGCTGAGACAAAAGAGAAGAATGCTGAACTTTTGATGAACAGAGAAGCAGAGACTGTCAGAATTAAATCCGCACAAAAATTCCCTGTTGTTCTCTTACCTGCTACATTGCTGGCAGAAGCGCTGCTGTTGCCGGCGGACCATCACCACCGGCGTCTTGAAGTGCAGCTCGCAGACCTTGTGACGCCGGTGATACTCCCTGCACTTGCTGAGATCTGCCGTGCACCCGTCGACCAAGCACGAGACTCTGTGGCTGCCGTTCGCCAGGGCTCGGGCCGTCTTCGGTGGAGACACCGCCATCGTGGACACAGTTGGTTCGTCGTTCCACTTATTTGACGGCCCAGAATCGCCGGACTGGCGTCCGAGGTCACTGCTGCTCGACCTGGCCATCACCGAGCCGGTGCTCATTTCGGCGTCGCGGTCCATGAAAGCAGCCTTTCCGAAAGCTTCTTCGTCTCTTTTATGCTATTTTCTCTTTCTCCTTTAGGTAATCCTTCTTCCTGCTTCCTTTCCCTCCCTCTCCTGTCTCTATCAGCTCCGTCCTGCTTGCTTCGTTATCAGTCTATCAAGCAACGTAGCTTGGAGTCGACCAAGAAAGGGACGCAAAACCAGTGGAGGAGAAAGCAGCCGGGGAACATGGTGTCGCAGTTTTGGAAGAGAGAAGCTAAGTGAAGATGAGATAAATCACCAGAAGCTCATTCAGTAGAAGGACGACAAAAAAGGAAGATAAATAACACACGCAAAGATGACAACAATCTTAGAAGTCAACATCATATCCAGGAACAGTAACCAACAGCAACACAGGATCCAACAATAGCTTCAAGAAATCTGAGCCCGCAAAACAGCTTAAAGTGCGTGCAGGGAATCAAACAGTAGATGTAGTATCCACGAACAGATGGATAGACGACGTGCATGTGGACTCCAAACCAACAAGAAGAACGAACTCAAATCGCTAGGAGGGAACCGCAGAGCAATGAGGACTTGCAGAGAGCTGCAGCATCAGTAGACTGATTTGGCTTCGCATGGATTCCAAAACGAGCAATAAAATCGAAGGGAAAGGATGGAGTAATGAGTAATCACCCTCACGAATACTTTTCCTGTTCACCTCATCAAGCACCTACCAACAAGAGTATGAACAATGCAGGGAGGCAGGCAGGCGTGTCAGCATATAGACGAAGGCTCATGCAACAATCATTAGAAAAGGGGGGATTTTTGATGATGGCGAAGCTTCTGAGTGCAGTGTTTATGCTTCAGATTGTGCCAATATCCTTTCATCAGCTTCCTGGTGCTTAGCTTAAAAACCTGAGAGGAGATAAGGAGTTCCCACTGCTGATGTCTTAAATATTGAAGCAGGTCAATTCTCCTCATTGGAAGAGTTGGCCAATGGTCAAACACCAAGGTCCATGCCTTCCCTTTCCCAAGATTTCAAGATCCAATACCAACTAATCTTGGCAAAGATTTGTCCCTTTGTTCTGTATAACTAAAGTTCTGCTCCATATTTGATATGCTTGCACAGAAAGAAGAAGAATATCTTTTGGATGGATGATGGGAGCAGATTGGCATATTTTCTTTTTGCCTCTGTTTGCATCATAAGATGCCTCCCTTTTGATTGTACTGGTCATCACAAGGAAGAAGGTAAATTGGATCTTTTCCTTTGTAGAATTTGCTGGTGCCAGTTCTCATGTCAAAACAGTCAAGATGAAGGCACAGGTAACTCTGTGGGAATCACCCCATGTAGAAAGCTTATCATCAAGAAGAAAATATGCATATGGTGAATTCTAAATAATTGAGATATTACAATTTATTACTGTTGTTTATCTTATCTCATTTTTTTGGACCTCATTTAAAGGAATTACTAAGATTAATAATTCCAATGTATTGTTCAAGTGGAATAGTTTCTGATGGTGCAACTGGTGGCTATATGTAGGTTTTTACATCTTAAGCTCCATAAGATAAACATCATTGCTGGTCCAATCAAGACTCATGAACAATTTTTATGATTCTTGGTGATTTTTTCTGCTTTTACTAAAGGATAAAAAGGAGAGAGTGGTGCAGCTATCAGTCATACACTTTTTGCAGCCCTTTCAAGAACAGAGTAAAGCAGCAACATTAGCTAGACTGCTTTTGTAGATGCAGTGGAATCACTCAAGTGTTTGTGAGCTTTTTGGGGCTTCTTTGGCCTGTTTAACTGGAGAGCTTCTCTGAAACTTCAACTCAATCTTTGCACTTTCGGCTTTGACAGATCTTGATCATTTAGAAGTTGGAATTAAATTTCATTTTCCTTGGACATGTCTTCTAGATTTAACAGAGAAAAATGATGTCACAAGTGAGGACATGTAAATTGATATTTTTTTTAATGATTTTGAGGTGTTTTAGAAGAGTGTTATTATCAACTGAAATCTTTGTCTATCAAATACTGACAACAAAGATTATCCTGCTCCCTGAATCATCTTATGGCAGAGGAGATATATAGGAGCTTCAAGAAGTTCACCAACTTCATCTCTTTTGATGGTTATTGATGATTGGAAATGGTAAAGATGTTTATTTGTTGTGTGAGCATGAAACTTTGGCTGCATCAAACATTGCTAAGCCTCAATGAGGTTTGTCAGAAAGCAGAGTGTTATGCTTATCAAACAATAGAGTCATGGCTGCTCAATTTTGTTCATCTACATCTGCCATTCAATCATCTGAACTTTGTCCATCAGTATCCTCCATCAAATCTATGTCAACAACTCTTGAATGAATTCCTGCTAATTGAACGCAGTGCAGTCCTTCCTGATCTCGCCCTGGTGACCGGTCTTCACGCCGACCCTGCCGAGCTTGACCATGGAAGCAGCAAAGGCCCTGAAGAAGCTGCTCTGGTCGGCCGCAAACTTCTTCACCACCGGCCTCGACAGCAGATTGGAGAACAGCACCTGGTCCGAGGTGAAGAGCCCTTCGCCCTTCAACAAGTTCCTGTAGTAGACATTGTCGAAGACCGTCGGGGTGAAGGGGTCCATGTTGACGGCGATGGTGGGGCCGACGTCTCGCGGGCACGCTCGCATCAGCAGCTGCGCGTACGCAAGATTGAACGACGGGTCCACCGGCGACGAGGGGCCGAAGGCGTAGAGGCGCTTGGCGAAGCGGTTGCAGTGGGAGAAGCCCACGGTGTGAGCTCCGGAGAGGGCGATCATGTCATGGGTGGTGAGGTTGTTCATCCGGAAGAGGTTGGCGAGGAGGTTGAGGTTGAAGTCAGGGCCAGGGAGATGACCAGCTACTCTTCTCGCCTGAGAGATGAGCCCGTCGCGCCTGCCAAGCTCCACCGTGAAGCTCGGGCCGCCGGACTGGCAACAAAGCTTTCGTTCCATTAGAATTCACATCCGTCAAGTGGAAGCACGACAAGATCAGTGCCCTTCACTTACGAGGACGACCACATCTCTTGCAGCAATTGCCAGGACATCAGCACAGGACACTACACCGGGGCATCGAGCTTCTACAGCCTGCTTGGCCTTGATGACGGTGTCGAAGCCGTCGCCGGCGAGCGAGAGGTTGTCGGGCGCATCCTTCTCAGCGTCGCCTCTCGGTGAAGCGATCAGGACGGACGCATCACAACCCTGCAAGTCCCTGCATTCTGCTTACTGTTGTATTGAATTGGTGCATATTTAGATTTCCCAATTGAATTGGGTTACTTGAGGTGATGTTACAGACACAGATGCAGCTTCAGATAATAGTTTGACTGGATTCTCTAGCAGATAATGTGGGGGGAAAAATGGATGATGAGAGATGATCCCATGAATTATGATCCATCTCACATGGGAGATTCCCATATCCTTTGCATTTTGGGGAAGAGATTATGTAGACAAAATTATGATCATGCCTAAACTAAGGCTACTGTGTCTGTATTTTCTACTCCCTTCTTCCTAATACCAAATGCTTCATCCATATCTATTTCTCTTAGCATTTGTTGTCTTCAAACCATTCAATTACCAAGCAGGCCTAGCTTCTAACACGTTCCAATGCAAAAAACATCAAAACAACAATACCATGAACTGAATTCTCAGGATTGTAGTGATTAAGTATTACAATTAAGCTCTACCTTTTGTATCCCAGAGAGAGAGAGAGAGAGAGAGAGAGAGAGAGAGAGAGAGAGAGGTATTCTGGGAACTTACCTCTACAAAGCAATCATGGAAGAAGAGCCTAAGTGTTGCAGGGACAGTGACAAATGTCTGCCTCACCTTCTTCAGAACAGCTTGCCTGACAATTGATTCCACCTTGGGGCATGTGAACTGATAAAAGTTTGGCCTGAGCTGAGCTTCCCCACTCACCACCAGCACCACCACCAGCACCACCCCCACAAGCAAGCTTCTGCAGAGCTCCATGCCCATGGATTCCACCCCTGGCCTCTCTCTTCCAGCTGTGGCACAAGTCTCAGATGCAGGACGAAGGGAAAGAGAGGAGGGGTCACAGGTTCACCAACACTGGGAGTTAATGTGAGGGAGGAGTTATATAGGAGGAGGTAATTGAAGGGATAGAGAAGACAGAGCAGGACCTCTTGTCATGTGGCTCACTACATGCTTGTTCATTTCTTCCAAGTAAGCCATTGCTTGCTTGCCCATTGAATTGAGAGGTGACCACTGGAAAGCAATCATTCACTGGAGTACACTAACTAATCTTCTCAGGCTCAAAGCCAAAATCCATGGTTTGCTTCTCTTTTGCTTGCAGACTGAGCTAAGCTGTTCATTTGAGCACAATGATTCCACTGAATTGATTGAGGGAGCCTGCTCACATGCATATGGAATATAATGACAATTATGTTGTGACTTTATCACATAAACTTTAGATTGTTGATGGAGCCTGAAAGCCTAATTTTTTAGTTAAATCTTTGTTTAAGATGTGATATATGGATGGAATGTGGTACCAAACTTTTGTATAAATCCTTCTATTGGATTTATATCTGACTCAAACATGACCCACTGACTGTGTCTCTAACAGTAGGACAAATTATGGTGTGTGATTCTTGTCATCTTATTCACCAATCACCACATGAGACCAAACAATAATGTGATATGATTGATTGGCATCTTATTTATCATATGATTAGTAGGATGAGCTTAAACTCTTGAGGCAATAGTGAGTGATATTGAATTTTAACTTAGTAGTAAAAAAGACCTTTTTTTTTTTTCTTGCAAGAACATTTGCTTTAGAAAACAATAACATGTAAATTCATCCATTTCTTTCACTTTTTCTTAGATTCCTGCCACCTCAAATGATCAACAAAGTTAGCAACCTTGCTGCGTGTTCCACAAAAACCAGCAAGGCAGATTGGCATCAACCAGATATCAACCTGAAGGAACAAGAGACTAATACTGACACCAGAGAATAAGTGTCCCTCAATTCTGTGTCAGACAGCTTTCCTGCAGAGCAGTGAAGGACGAATAATTTCTGCAAAACATGAAACCACAGATTCCTCGTGAGTTCTGAATCAAGGAGAAGAAGCCATATCTCAGATCATAAGACCCCTGCTGGCACAGGAATTACACACATGAAAAGAAACAAGTATGTTTACTTCCAGGGAGAGGTAAATTGGTAGGGTGTCACTGTGAAACACCACAAGCAGTGGGACAAGAGATGCTGCGTGTAGGAGAAGGAAGCCCCTCTCACTAATTACTGGACCCTAATCAAGGACACACGTACCGCGACATCAAGATACGTGCAGCAAGCGCAAGTGTACTCGCCGAGTGCAGCCATGCTGGGAGAAACGTACCATTCTCTTGGCCTGTTGGTGGAAGTAATCGAGCAAGGTGGGTAGATCCTAATCGTATGTGCATAATTTACACTATGCATGGAACAAATCATGATCTGATATTTGATCTCTTTCCATGCTCCTTTCGTATGTTACAAGGATGTAGAGTTCTTCCTCCTCGAGTCCATCTCTATGTTTGAGGAAGAGCAAAGTTTGCTGTATCACTAGGAATCTTGACAGGCCTTTTCCCTTTCAAGATTGGCACAAGGTAGAAGCTTGTGGGCAGCTAAAAAGAGATAGAGAGTGGATTATATAGAGGCTCAAAGACAACCTCTCTTTGACCATTTCCCTACCACTTACTGATGAAAGCTTAACAAGTGCTTCCCCCACACAAATCAATGCTCAAATGTAATCTGTAGTCTCAGTCACAGCCACTCAATTCAAATTGGGTGGCTGAGATGGTTGTTGATCAGCAGCACCTGGGTGTGAAAGTTTACAGTCTGCTCAATATATATGTTTGACTCTTTACAAAGACTATCCAAAGTTTGGGAGCACTTTTGTGGAGGCTGGGCATCCACTGAAAGCTAGCAGTGGGTCTCACTGGCAATTGGAATCACAGTACTTAGTTGAATGATGAGCATGGAGTTTGCATGTAGTTGTTCTACCTGAGAATGTGAGGTAAGTTTGCACAGAAGAAAATAGTTTTAATAGTGCTCATTCTTGCAATAATATTCTTGATTTCCATTGTTAATAGACTCATTCTAGCATGAACATTGTCATGTTCAGTAAACATAAAAGAAAGTTTCTGATTAATTATTATTATTATTTTTCTAGGAAATGGAAGAAAACAATTGTAGTACATGGCTATGATATTGTACATAGTATGATTTCTACATCAACATAAAGAACCTGACCTTTTTAATGGGCACATCAAATAAATGTCAAACATGCCATCCTAAAGTTTTCCAAGACAACATAACCTAAAAGGGAGAAAGGAAATTCCAAAACAACTATATTTTTTGAAGCTCTTATGGTGTGATTGATAGAGAAACAACAAGTGTAACTCCAAATATAATGAGAGATTAGAGCTAACATTAATGTTAGGTAAGATGCAATTTCATTTGTCCAGAAGATTGGAAATAATGAGACAACACAAAATCTCTTCTTCTCAGTTAAAACAATGCCAACTGAGGAGGACAACAAATGTTTGCAAAGGATCTTTGTCAGCAACTCTAGTGGTGTCTCATACTGTGCATGAGCATCTCTTTTGGTACCGAAAGAGGCCCAATCATCACGGCGGACGTCGATGAATAGTATATGAAGGACGATAGTATATTTAGATTCATGAGAGAGCGACAACGAGAGGTAAGGACCGTTCTGTGTCGATATGAATGCAGACGATGATATGAGATAACAGGGAATAGATTTTAACCGTTGTATTTGTTGGAATAAATTTTTTAGATAGAAAAAGAACGAATTCATGATAATATTTTAATAAAATCAAAAAATATTTCATAACCAAATTTAAAATTACAAAGGGATACAGAAAGTTCATCACCCCAAAGATAATAAATAAAAATACAGAACTGAAAACAAAAGACTTATCATTCAAGAAAGCATCTAAGTGATACAGAGTTTAAGAGAGAACACCAAGAGATTCTATCAATATTATCAGTTTCTCTAAAACTTTTTCTAGCCCTAAAATACCAAAATAACTACTAGTGCATGAAATAACCCTTTATGCATAAGGAATTATGAAATTAAATATTTTATAATCGGTAACTAACCTTTTTAATGTATTCCTTGGATTGGATATTAAAAAAAGTATCTTGAAACAGCTTTAACTTTGTCTAAGAAATATGCTCATGAGCTATCATATTTGAATGGGTTGAGTTAAAGGTTATGAGACAATATTGTGGACTATAAAAAATATCATAAGAACAGCAATATCCGTACAAGCTAATTGTAGCAAATTAGGCACTCCTGTATCAGGCGGCCATTTCATCACTTGGCTACTACACCGACATCAAGTAATCGTTGAGTGACGAAAAAAATAGATGTAGAGCGACGTCACTTTACAATTGTATCGATATCGCTCTGCATCTATGTCAAATGCATATACAAAGCGATGTTTGCATCAACAGTCTTTTCGTTGTTCAACAACTGCATCGAAGCCAACGTAGATGTAGAGCGACCGAAGAGTTGCTTAGTAATTACATCGGTGTCAACACATATGCAAAGCGGCTCTCACCTCTCGTCGTCGCTCTTTTCATCCATAATAATTATCCGTGGCTCTAAATGACGTCGTTGTTTACTATCATTAGTTGGAACGTTAAAATTATTTTTTTATCTTTTATTTTTATATTTTTATTAGTAAAATCGATGACGTTACAATACATGAATCTAAATATTTTATTTTTATAATTATAAAAATATCAATATAACTTTTCGAATCGAGACACCGAAGGTAAGTGTAATTAAGTCCCAATTCGACCCGGCCCCTTGTCCGAGTTGGGTCGGTCGGGTTTAGGCCGAGCCCAGCCGAAATCGAAGCCCTAATAATTGCCTAGATGCTGTGACGCAACATTCCAACCGATCGAAAACAGCTCTTTTGTGTTTTTGGGTTCTGCTTTTGGGCTCTCCTCCTTCTCCCGAAGCTGATCGAGCGATTCGATCCGAAGATTTTCCAAATTGTGCAGATTGAAACGTCTCCGTTGGCACGAGGTAAGGCAAAGCTCCCTCTCTCTCTTGATTGCTCCATCAGTCGAGGCCTTCGATCCGTTAAATTTGTTTATCGCATTTTTGTGATACGATTACATCCTTGAATTCGGATGTGGTAGTAATGTTTCCTTTCTCCGATAGTTTCGATGGGTATAGATGCAGATTCATGTTTCTGCTTCTTATTGATTGGTTCCAGCTTTTAGTATTATTGATCTCCACGTCTGAAGGGAAACAGTGGGTTCTTTTGATCAGATGTCTTTAATTTGGTGATCCGTATGTTCTTTTGTTTCGCATGTATTTGATGGTTCTGGAATTTCGTAAAAACTCGATCTTTGCTGATCAACTGATTGGTATGTAATTCTTTTGTTCTCTCTTTATTGATCATCATCTGACAGATAAGGATGCCGTCGTTATAGATTATGGTTGCTATTAATGTGAGCCCATCTATGTTTGTGGGATTATATATAGCATGCGGAGGTTTATTATAACGCACACACATAAAAAAAGGGAAAAAAATTGTTTATTAGAGAAATCCTTTTTTATTTGGAGTTATTTTGAGTTACATCCTTTGCTTTGGAAAATTCAAATTGCTGGATTGACCCATTGATGCACTCCTTCTTACATGTCTACAGATGCAGGAACTCTCTGTGAGATTCATATTTTTCCTTGCTTCTGTTTTTCTACTGCATCTGCATCCAACTATTGGGATCAGATTTGTGATAGATAGGGACGAATGCTTTTCTCATTCTGTTCCTTATGAAGGGGATACGGTTCATGTCTCCTTTGTTGTGATTAAAGCAGAAACCCCATGGCATTATGGTGATGAGGGTGTTGATCTCGTGGTACGTTTTGTTCTTCTTTGGATATTTATGTTAAACTCTATGTATTACATTTTGATCTTGTATATGTGCTATTTAGTTAATAGCTACTTTTTCCATTTGATTAATGTATGGCGTTTGATGAGGGCTCGAACTTGTGGCAATGTCACTCTCTGTCATATGATTTTGTTTTTACGTTTATTAGTTGAACTTCTACTTATGGATTTGATTCATAGAACTTGACATAGGCTTCTAGATTTCGTCATCCATGTTGTTGAGAAACCAGACAGAAGATATAGAACATCATGAAATGTTCTTTTCTAGAGTTCAGTAAATTGGAATGCATGATTAAAACATACAGGAGAATGGATAGAAAATGGAAATAATCCTAGCTATCCTAATTATGATTTGGTTGACGCATAAGAAATCACAATCTATTTCCCTTAGCGGTCCTCTAGAATTTTAGGTTGACCTCCCTACCAATATGTGTTAGACAACCTACATCGTTGGCCCTCGGTGTTGTTACTCAAGGAAAGTGTAAACCTCTTAGTTGATGCAAATATTGGTCTCTATGAATTTAGATCAGAGTTCTAAAAACCGAATAAAGAATTGGCTGGTTTCATTTTTTAAAAAACTCAATTGCATGAATAGAAAAATAATGTGTTGTTGTGGGTTTATTTTTTGTCAATTCAATTTTATGGAAGCTAATTTTTTTTTATATTATAGGGATACCTTTCATATTGAAAAAATTGCCAGGGTGGGATTTAGTCAACACATAGTGAATATGTTTTTGTAATTCATGCAGGATAAATTAGCATGATGGAGTCTACAATATGTAAATATTTTTTGCTCATCTCCATTCCTCTTCACCCCCACCCTGACCTAGGTGACTATCATGGTGTAAATTTGAGGAAGGGATCATAAAGATTTCTTCTTTTTTTTCTTCAAGGTGACAGTGGCGAATGCGAAAAGAGGGAGGAAAACATATTAGATAAAGTGTCTAGAAATCCAGTTGAACTGGTACGTACTGACTGGTTCATTTTTAATATAATTAGATATAATATGAGATGATTATATATAATTCTTCTCATATTTAATATAATTATATTAGATAATTTCAAAGTCTAACTTCTCTAGGACATTTACAGAAATGGATGATATCCTTGGCGACAAATGGATGAGTACAAAAGCAATTAGGGACAATAAAATCTTGCAGAAGAGCATCTTAATCTTTCTTTAAGTTCTAGCCACATGAAGACTTCGGAGCTTGAGATGGCAAAATGCCTTCCTTATAGACATTTAAAGTTCCATTGAATCCACCAAGATTTAAGAATTGATGAAATGGTATCTTCACTGATGCCTTTCAGACTACAATGCTTTTCCATTAAGGATTTCCTGAAACTGATCTTATAAACTGAATAAGATCTGTGAAAACAAGGCTAAGATGGAATATCCAAAATTCATTGTTTTGTTAGACAAAATTGAAAAAATTTATTACTATTTACTTTGGTTTGTTGTATTTCATGAATGGATTGCTCTTTAAGTGATGTTGAGATGGACCTACGAAATTTAGGGATTTCATATTCTAATATATCTTCCATCTCCTATAGAAAGTGGCATGCTGGAGTTAAAGATGATTTTCAAATTAGAATACCTTTCCAAACTATTGAAAAAACATACCTTCATGGTCAATTCCCAAAAAGAGGCAGGGTTTTGCCCAAATGTTTTTTATTATGAAATTCCAAATTAATCTTGCATGTTGGAGAATCCTCCATGATGACCTTTCAAATATATGTTTACTTGAAGTTCAGTAGTTTGACAATTGAGTCGACCCTGCTCTTTGTTTTTTAAAGATTGATCATGACATGAAGCACCAACCATTAGCTGTTAGACTTCTCTCTTTAAAAAAGAATGATCTTCTTAGAGCATCTACTTTTCTAGTCAACCAGTTTGGCCAAAAAATTGACATATAATGAATCTGGAGACCAGAGAGTAACTAAAACAAGGTTGCCTCATCTTCTACTTGCCTTTGTAAACTTCGAATTTGAAATTATACACTTCGTGCCCAACCTGACTCAGATCAACTTGGGTCTCTAGTGGACCAATTCTTTTCTTAAACGACACAAGCACTTGATAACACTAATGCTCTGGTACCAAACTAATGCAAACATGTATACAAATAGGATAAGGAAAGTGAAAGGATGAAAGAGGTAGAAAACCGTGGTAGAGAAGATGAAGGCATAGAAGTGGGATAAATCTCTAAAGTAGATGAGTCAAGATAAATATGGGCTTATGACTATTAAGCCATAAAAAAGAGTGAAGGACAAGGAAGGTAAAAGACCTTATTATTTATTAAAATTAACAAATCTCATCACATGTAAAAAACCTTCTAAACCTAATAGCTTTTAGATACAATACAGTTGGACATCTTTTGGATAACAGAATCTAGTTAATCTAAATGACACAAAAATGCTCAAATCTCACTAGAACTTTCTTCCTAAAATATGCCTAAAAATTTGGACGAAGATATGCTGGAATATAAAAAATTACATTTGGACTCTTAACTTTAACTTGAGAACATAAACACTACTAGTTTCAATCTTGATCACCCCTTAAACTAAGTCCAACTGCATTAAGTTTGATCTTGGGTTCATGATTGCATCAATTGCTTCCCCTGGGCAAATCTTGTCCTAAGATTGGTGATTTTGGATATCCAACATGAACCTTTATATCCATTAAGTTGTGTGGACAACATGACATTTATGTTAATGTCAACAAGATCTACATCTTGGATCTTACTCCAGAACCAACAGTGAAGTCATTTAGGACCTAGGCTTGACAACAACGTTCTCAGTGTTCACATCCCTAGCAACAAGTCACAAGGCACCGAGACAAACCCTAGGTTGCCTGATTATAATCAAAGGAGCTTTCCTTATCAAGTACTTCTGGACAGTTATTTCTGATCTCTTATTCTTTGTTTGTCCATTCTCAAACACCTTGTTTATTTGATGGAAAAGAATATTAGATTTTTCAATTATTTGCATTTGATTTCTTCTAGTCTCAAGAAACTAGTTAAGGGTACTCTTATTGAAGAACTTCCATAAATATTATATATGTTACGTGAACATTTATGGTGAACACTAAAAGAAGAGGTGAGATGTGATTTTGGTTTTGCCTTACAGTTGTTTTTTGTGTATGTAAATATGAGTGCTGTTACCTAATTGGTATGTTTGTCTCCATTTTCTATTGCTTGCATTAGGAAGGCAGTAGAAGAAGGTTGGTAAAAAACTAAATGTTTTTGCAACATGGTTCATTTCAGTGAAGGCATTAATAACCAGATTCTGGTTCTTTAAGCATTTCATACATGACGAGGTTATCGATATATAGTTTCATATTAACATTTTTTTCTGTAACTGCATGATATATTAGGTGAAGGATCCCTCAGGCACTCAAATTCATGATTTTTATGACAAGACAAGTGAAAAGTTTGAATTTATGGCTCAAAAGAGTGGTCTTCATCGTTTCTGCTTCACAAATAGGTCCCCTTATCATGAAACCATAGATTTTGATGTTTATATTGGCCACTTTTCTTACTTTGAGCAACATGCAAAAGATGGTAAGAAGCCTTGGTAATCCTTTTAAAATACGAGGGTACAAATGTATACATATTTTTTTGGTAATTTCTTTGTGAATAAATTGTATGCAGAGCATTTTGGCCCTTTACTGGAGCAGATTGGGAAACTAGAAGAAGCTCTTTATAACATACAATTTGAGCAGCATTGGTTGGAAGCTCAGACTGATCGCCAAGCCATAGGTATATCTGATGAAATTTGTTGCACTGGCCGATCAAAACACAATTATCTTTTACTGTGATATATGCCTTTTGCTTACCCATTCGTTGATACAGTAAGAGTAATACTGCACTCTAGTTTTGTTGTTCAGTTAATTAGTTTATATATGAGTATTTCTCTTCTATTTTATTTATCATCAGCTATTTACTACTTTAAGTGGTTCTAGAATATAATGGCTTGCTCTTCTCTGCTAAACAAAGGGGCAGTGAACCAGCCTTCCACCAATGATAGTGTCAACCTATCTCTTATCGTTTCTGAGACTAGAATTCTAGTCTTCCAAGCTGTTTACCATTGTATCAAAGCACTCTCTCTAAAGTATCATTTCTTTTTTGCTAATTGAAGGATTAAATATTGTGTAAAGATGGGTTTTGCAGTGATTTCAATAGGCGCTTGGGCGCTTGCCTAGGCGCTCGAGCCAGGCGAGGCGAGGCGAGGCCCGAGTGCCTCGCTTCATTTCCAGGCGGCGCGCTTCAAAGAGGTGTCGCCTGGGCGCTCGCTCAAACCCAAGCGCTGGGCGCTTCGGGCGAGCACCCGGGTTAAACCAAGCTACCGAACCAGACCTAAAACGTTGGTTCGGTATCCGGTGCTTTAGTTGGTTCAATTGAACCAACTAAAACACCGATATCAGCCTTCCTCTCGTGACTTCCCAACCTTAACCCTACTTGTCACTACCGCTGCCACTGTCGCCGCTCCCACTCTCGCTGCTCATTGTTATCGCTGCCGTTGTTCGCTGCTACCGCTGCCATTATCGTCGCTCGCCACTCCCGCTGTCCCTGCTCACCGGTGCCACTGTCATCGCTTGTTGCTCCCGCACCCGTTGCTCGTTGCTCTCGCTCCCGCTGTCGCTTTTCGTTGCTACCGCTGCTACTGTCACCGCTCGCCTCTCTCGCTCCTGTTGTCGTTGTTCGTTGCTACATCTTCTCACATCGACTCAATAGTATACTGTTAATAGTATATTAAATGTATACTGTTAATTGTATACTAGTAACAATCTTTTTTTATTTATTAGATTAATAATATATTATTTTGATTTTAATAATGCTAATTTTTATTTATTTGAAATTATTGTTATTGTTTTGAATTTTGAGATTTTTTGTTAATGTGATATTGTGATTTTGTAAGATTTTTAAATTTAATATCATATTTTTATTTAAATAATTATATTTATTAATTATATTATATATTTTTATATTTTAGCATCTCGCTTTGCTCGGGCGAATGTCTAGTGCCTCAGGTGTTTTTTGACCTTGGTGCCTTTTAGCGCCTAACGTTTTTTAAATCACTAGGGTTTTGCAAATATGATAAAATTAAAGGGTGTCATAGTGTTTCATCATACCCAATTAGAAAATTTATGCTTAAAAAGTGTGTGATTCTCCATGACAATGCAATTCTTTGTAAACATAGTTTTCACATGGAAATTTGTAGATAAGTTCAAAGAAAAAGTTGACAATCATATTTGAACTTGAAAAGGATTGCCTGAGTATTATAAGTATTCTCCATAATATAAGTTGTGCTCTGAAAAAGGGATCATATGATCTTTTTTCTGTTATGCAGTGAATGAAGGCATGAGCAGGAGAGCCATTCACAAGGCACTTTTTGAATCTGCTGCGCTGATCGGTGCCAGTGTGCTGCAAGTTTATCTATTGCGTCGGCTCTTCGAGCGGAAGCTAGGCAGGGTTTAACTGTTCATTAGCTGTCAAGTCTTTAATCATTCTTCGAGTCACGTATCATCCGGAATTTGTTAGTACGTCATGTGCAATTCAACTAAATCAATTGATGTTAAACTTATGCTGATTTGGATAAGAACTGTTTTATAACTTGAAATAATATTGGGCCACCCTGTTCAGAAGATTATGTTTCCATGAGTAACTTTGAGTGCATAAACTGACATGAGCATGGATGAACATCATCTTGCATTAGATGGTGAGAAATACCTTTTGACATGAATCATATCTTTATATTTGTATGTATCATACCTTTTGATATGAATCATGGATGAATACTATCTTTATATTTGTATGTATTCCAAACTGAATCATATCTTAATTTGATTTAAGCAGCTCAGATGAGTGTGGTTTCCCCAGAAAAGAAAAAAAAAAGAACATCAAGTACAATTCTATTATCATTTACTCTGATGAACTTGTTTCAGTTCAGTGCAAGATCCACCACTGGTCCTCTAAGATACTAAATGTTGTGAGTTGTAGATCCTTGTCTGCTATCATTTGGTAATCAATAGTATCTGCAGATCATGGTTAGTCCTACAGAACTAAAGCCTCCACAGCTTAAATTTTGGCATCCACATATCTTTTTACAATGCCAGCAAAACAAAGTAAAAGATGCATCCATCAGATGCAGTAGCCATGGGATTCAAGTAAACAAACTGCAGCCATCGAGAAGCAGTATCTTATCTCACTAGAGCTTGAGCAGTTCTTTCTGGTAGGACTTGTGCATCTGATGCAATATGAAGATTGTCATCATCAACTGTAAGATGTCAGAATACAGAAGGTCATGATAAGCCAATTGCAGTACAGTAAAGATGCAGTGACTGTAGTTTCTTTCTATCTAGTACAGTTGTAACAACAAAGGGGTGTTTGAGTGCCATTTCATCATCCCAAAGTGGAGGCTAATGAAAGCTTTATCACTATAAAGTTCAATGTTTAAGAGAAAGGTGAGTCATGTCATAATGGAAAGATGGTTCCTTTACGACTTTGTTGATGAGAATTCTTCAAGTAAGAAAATAACCTATTTCAAGGCGTAAATGATGGGTGTTGGCTAATTCCAGTTGACTTTAAGGCTAATTCCAGTGGATCTAAGTGGTCATGAAGATGGCAACTAATCGTCGCTAGACACACTTCAATTATCAATGCCCAAGATAAAGTCAAACCACAATCTTAGTATTAGGATTTATGATATGCGTTGAAATTGTTAATTATGTGCATGATAATTTCAATCGTTTTTTTCTCGTATATCTCAAGTCTATTTTCTTCTTTTTCATTTAATACGATCTATATGCTAACTCAAAGGGAGTCTACTCTTAGGGAGATTAGAAGCAAGGGAGCATGACATTTCTGACGATATCCAATCTTCAAAGTCGACTTCATCTCGTAGGTTTAGTGGTGATTTTTTACTAAAAAAATAATCAAAATATATTTAATTGGATTTATCTTTGATTGTTCAGTCAAAATTAAGTAGCTATTGACTTACACAGAGAGTAGCACAAATTCTCTCTTCCATTTCAAAAGGGGCTTTGGAGAATGCCAACTGAGGAGCTAATCATGTAAAGTGAGATTCTTTTTTTGTGTTCATGGTGTGAGTTGATGATATGTCAACACCTGTAGTCAGTCAGTCCCTCTGCCATCATTTATTTGCACAACTAAGTCCAACCATCATCACTAAACTAAACAAACACATAGCACACTTCCACAGTTACATCATCCATCACCAGTAAACAAGTCCTTACATACATAGAAACTGTTCTAAGAAGATCAATGCTAAGAAAGACTGATGCCTAAATATCCAAGAAAAGCATCCATGGACAGTCTATCCATCATCTTGCATGCAGTCTACAGTCCCCCACGTACAGAGGAGAAAGAAAGCACCCATGACATGCATCCCAACTGTGAGAAGCCACCCAACAAAGAGGCAAAGCGAAAAAGAAGACTCACTTTCATTAAAGAAGGAAGCTGCAGAGCTGAAACTGCTCGATTCCTCCCTTCTCTGCAACCACCTCCTGCCCTCGTTTCCATGTGATTCCTGTTGTTGTCATTGTTGTTGGTGTCAAATCCTCTCTCTCTCTCTCTAAGTTTTTGGAGTGGTGACCAAGCAAGCTCAGTGGACCAGCTTGGTGATGCCAAATGTGGCCAAACAAGGGTGCCCCTCGGACAATGGGGAGTCCCTTCGAAGAGAGGCAACTGCTGTACTGTTGCTGTGAGCAATGATGTCGCAGACAAGGTGGAAAGAAGGGAACAGGGAATCATGATGGAAGAATGTGGAGAGAGGGAATTCTACTTCTAGTATGGATGGTCAGAGTGAGGACAGCCCCGCAAATCAAGGAGGATGATGATGAAGAAGAAAAGGAATCAAATTCTGGGCAATGTGTAGCTGCTGAAGAAAGATTTTAAAGCAGATGGTAGAACTTCCATTTTGACATCTTTGAGGATGGATGATCTCCATTGACTTGCCTAAGGCAAAGATTCACAGATCGTTTCCCTCTCTGTCTTCTTATCTGTACACCACCTTTTACCTCATGAACCTCAGTAAGAGTAGAGTGCAGTAAAAGCAGACTGTTAGATCTCTCTCTCTCTCTCTCTCTCTGTATTAGAATCCCCTGGCCAGAATCATCGGGAAGACAGTCCAGTGCTCCTCTTCCCTTCTAATCCGTCTCTCTTCACCTCCTACTTTCCATTGGAGCTCCAAAAATCGCACCTTTTCCATCTCTCTCTCTCTCTCTGTGTCTCATGGATCGCAAGAGTTGTGCCAAGTTGCCACGGGACGTCCCCAAGTTCCAGCAGACCCTGTGCCCTCAGGGAGATAAGAAAGAACCCACCACAGCCACGGACTCTGTGGCATCTGCTGAAAGGAGAGGCCTTTTACCTTCCGCAGCCTTGGGTGGTAGAGAGTTACGAGTGGCCGCAGCGAGAGAGAAGGATGAGCAAAGGCGGCAGCTTGCGCCCAGGAGGAGTTCCAACAAGGACCGGCACACCAAAGTCGACGGCAGGGGGAGAAGGATCAGGATGCCCGCCCTCTGCGCCGCCAGGATCTTTCAGCTCACCCGTGAATTGGGCCACAAGTCGGACGGGGAGACCGTCCAGTGGCTCCTCCAGCAAGCGGAGCCCTCCATCATCGCCGCCACCGGCACGGGCACTATCCCGGCGTCAGCCCTCGCCGCTGCCTCCACCGGCGCCGTGTACTCCCACCTGGGCGCCAGCGTCCCTGCGGGACTCCACCAGAAGCTCGATGAAATGGGACAGAGAGCGACCGCCGCCGTACAACCTAACTGGGCCGCGGTCGGGGCTGCCGGCCTGCCTCGGTCGCACCCGGGCTTGTGGCCGACGCCGGTGTGTGGCTTCGATTCCGGATTCATGCGTCCGTCAGCGGCAGCCTCATCGAGCTCGAACAACGTCGGGGCAGGAGGCAGCGGCAGCGGCGACGCTTCCATACTCAGTTTCGTGCACAGGACGGAGCTGCATGGGCTGGAATTGCCAGGCTCCAACCTCAGCGCGATGAGCTTCGCCTCCATGCTCGGCGGGCATGGGCAGCAGCTGCCGGGGCTGGAGCTCGGGCTCTCGAAAGATGGGCGAATCGGGGTATGGAATCCAGAGGCCATGGGCCAGATATATCAGCAGATGGAACCAGGGAGGTTGGTGGCAGGGGCTAATGGTGCCGGGCAATGGCAACAACAGCAGACTCATCAGTCAGATGATTCATCACAGGGATCAGAACAGTAGAAGGAAGAATTCTGGAGGACAGTATGCAGGAATTCACAGTACACAGCTTAACTAAGTATTCATACTTTGCTTGCTAGTTTTTGTTCTTGCATGCAACTTTAAGTAGAAACCAGAGAAAGAGAGAGACAAGAAGTCACTGATTCAATCTTTCTCCACATCCTTCCTTCCTCTGCAAACCCAGCTATGGTCATCAAGACAAGGTACCTTAAAACACTCTCTGATCTATATGCATGGAATAATAATAATAATAATAATACATTTGCCACTGTTGGATTTTACTGATGTGCTGCTGCATGTGGACTATGCAGGTGTATGATACATACATACCAGAGCTGAATAGGTCAGCTCTTGAGGTGTGTAGATAAAAAGAGTTTTGGCCATATATGATTGTTTTTGTTGTGAGGTACTGATGATGGATGTGTTTGTGGTTAGCTTGTCTGTGTCTTATATAAATTGGTAGCATAGTGTCTCCAATGCTTCTCATTAAGAATCCTGAGTTAGCTTTATCAAGTATTTTTGAATTCCTAAAAATCAGTTTATTTGTAAGATAAATAATTCAAATATGTAAAGATTTCCATACAAAGAAAAACAAAATAAAATATAAGAATAAAATTCTTTAAAGAATGTACAAGGAACCTTGAATTCAGGTTTAACTGAAGGGAACTCCCTAGCAAATTTGCGGGAGCATTCAATCATGGTATCCATCTATTCATTGATTTTATCTTTAATTTCACACATATATTTACGCAGGTGATCCGCTAACATATCATGTGTCGGTACACGAGAAACCAAAATTTGCGATCAGAACGATACTGACATAGGTAAACCTATACCAGTCTTAAATCGACCAACATATCTAAAATTCAAAACCTTGAATACTAAATGTGTCTGTTGAGCATTATCAAGCAACTAAATGAAGTCAGTCAAAGCATGAATACTGAATGCATGCTTACCAGATTTGTACTTGGGGAACATGTCAAACCTTCACATGTTCATATGTTCATTGATTGCTTGCAAGATTCAATACATTGGGGAACATGTCAAGAATGTAAAGGAGTGATTTGTTTTATGTGAGAATATTTATGTTCTATGTAAACATAATGCATCCAAAGATCAAATTATCCAGTTCATCAAGGACAAGTAGTCAACATTAAGACCTGAGCAAGCCAAGTTTTATGTGGTTGTGAAGGTTAGCATGGTAGAAACTTCACAAGCAAGATGCAACCAATGCAGTAAACCAGTTAGCTTAGAGAGGAGGATAATCTCATTAGAACTCATGACAACTAGCAAAAGTGTATTAACTTATGATATCATCAAACGTTATCAAGATAATTATGCGTTACTCGGTTCAATAAGAGACGAGCTGGGGCTTGGTGATTCCATAAATATTCATGCAGTGGCCTCAACCTTGTGAGATTTACTAGGCTGTCTCTCAGCTGAATCAGTGTGCCATGGTCGCTTGCCGTGCGTTCTCCCACCTCTGTTGTATTTACCACCTCTGCGAAAGAAAATTGTACGAGTTAATAATGCACATCCAGGCGAGGTTCAAATGCCAAGCATTCAACTCAGAACAAACAGGGTGGAACAAGAACAAATTAGAAAGGATGTGGAGGGGTAAACTACCTTCCTCTATGCCGCTCCTGATTGCTGCGAAGTAAGTTCCAGTACTCCTTTTCCGACTCACCTAAAGTAGCAACTAGATACTTAGTACCACGTGGAACATAAGGCTTTCTCAGGTGTATTCAACTAGATCATTATCAATCTTGCATTGCATAAGGAGTCATTTGCATAAAGAAATCAGAAACATAACAAGCTTCTCTTGAAAATCATCATTGCTAGAGACCAAAATAACAAAAAATATTGAATTTATCTTGAGCTACATGCCAGATAATCCAACAAAGGCAGAAATATAAATTCTGCATGATCCATTAAGTACACAATGTCTATCTTGTATGATCTTTGACATGAAGAAGCCAAGCTAAAGAACTAACAGAAGTTTCTGTAACCTCACTAAATATGTGAAGTTCAAATTAGAAGGCGCGAGTTTGAAGTACAATTTAAGAGGGCACTCACCTGTCTAAGATGACTGCCAAGTTCGAAACCAAGAAGAGATGATTTGAAATTAAAAAGAAAGCTAATAGTTCAGTAGGATAATCTTACTTTATAGTTAAAATAAGTTACTGCATCCATGTAATAGCCTTCTAAAATAAATTTGAGATTTGACAAATTTATGATGACTGGTCAATCAAAAGTTTATGCTTTATCCCTTATGAAATTTGGGTAGAGGTTCTTTTGGACCTGAAAAGCTAGTTTGCATATTAGCAGATTGTCAAACATCAATCTAATCAGTTTGCAATTTGCACGTCTGCAACTAGCAAGCTACCCTCCGACATTTGGCTAGCTGGGCAGTCTTAGCAGGAAAGATGGACTATCCTTCTCATAGGAAGCCAAAAAAAAGCTGAAAGAAGAAGACAAATTAATTGTGCAGTCAAAGGAGCACAAGCCCCAAAAAATATCTTAGGAGAATGTTGAACATATTTAATGACCTAAACCTGGTATAAAAAATAATCCACATGTTCAACTAAAAACAATGGTAACATCAACATGGAAGTGTTAATGACAATTTTGAAGGTAGAATAACTTGGTCACTTACCAGTCAAGGCTTCCAAGGTGACTATGTAATTCTTCACAGTCAAGCCACCGTCATCAACAAGCACTGCCATTGCACGAGATTTTGTAGCTGCATCAGGATCCTCAAAACGGATGTATCCAGATTCCTCACCCATTCTGTAGTCAACATACTTCAAAAAAGTAAAATAAAAATCAATCAGCAATTAAGACAGAAACAAGAGATCTTAGAATACTGCATTAGGTTCCTATATCTTCTGGCCTTCTTTTCCACATAAAAAACAGCAGATACAGGGAGCATGTTAACAAAAATAATTTCAGGAAAAATCAAAATGCAGGGTCCATTGAAGTTGCATCATTGGTAATATATAAAAAAAAGGTGAAAAGAAAATTTGAAATACGGAGGAACATTATGGTCTACACTACAAAATACCTTAACAGCACCAAATTTCTGGAATATCTGTTTAAGGTCCTCTCTGGTAACAATACTGTCATTATCAGGCGCAGGGTTCTTCACCTCCACACTGTCAGTTGATGGACCTTTGTCATCCTTGTTTTCTCTATCTTCAGCAACATCATCAGTAACCTCCTCTTCTCTTTCATTTGGGACATCTTCAGCGGCCTTAGTTTCATTTTCCTTGTCAACACCATCTGTTGACTCACCCACAGCCACTGCTAATTGTTCACTTTCTTCACTTGCTGTGTTCAGACCCTGTTCTGCTTTGCAGACTCCTGCAGCATCATTAACCTTGTCCGCACCATTATGTTCCACACATTTATCCTCTTGCTTTTTCTTCAACTTGAATGCAACAATTACACCTTTCGGATAGCTATCATAGGCCACAACCAAAATGCTAGTGAGACTAAAATGTATATATAAATGGATATCGAGAGGTCACAAAGTACAAGTCAATCGAGAGAACCTTCCATTTGAAGAATTTCTGTTAAAGCGAGATTTCTCAGCATCCTTCCACATCCTCTCCCTTTTAGAATCAAAATCCTTCCTACATTTAAATTAAAAAATAGCAGTTAATGTATTATATTGTATCATAGCTAGAGTTAACCAACTTCACATGCAGTATCTGAATTATTTCTAGGAAAAAGTTAAACTAAGGAGCAAACTGAAAGATGGAGGAGGAGACGAGGCATAGGAAGAGGAGGGGAGGCAGCGGAGAAAGCGGAGGAAGGGAAGCAGCGACGGAGAAAGTGGGGGGAGTGCCGAAACAGGGGAAGATGATCAGGAGAGTACCAATCAGTAGGGCCTGGCAATGGAAGACACAAACGTAGGCGGCAGCAAACCTGGGCGCAAAGGCGTAGAGAGAATGCACAAGCCATAGATTAGGTGTAACAATTTGTTTTATTTTTATGGTTGAAAAGGTTGGACCTGGCATAACGCACAATCCAGACCCATTATCAGACCCATACCAGATGGTGAGCCTGGTATCTGATGTAGGGCTTGAAACGCCTGATTTACATTGGTCTGGTACCCTGTCAATCTGAAATATGTAGATCAAACTGTACCAAGCTTGTCTGTATTGAATTCCTTAATAAAAACCATATGCATTTTTTTTCTTTTTTCTTCTATATCTTTCCATTAATTACCTTAATAAATAAATAATTTTTATAGTTGATCCACCAAACAAAAAAACAAAAATGATTCCCAAAAGAACTAATTTCACATCTCATTCTACCTTCAATACTAATTTTCCAAGGTTTAATAATGTAACACGTTTTACTAATGTGACACATTTCAATTCCTCTATATCTTGATGAGGTTTGGATATTTTACTTAATTCTTATAAATTGGTATAGAAACACAATTCATTCATCAAACATCTTTCTAATTTTTATTTTTATCAAATAAACCAATCAACAAAAATATATCTTGATCCCCAAAAATCTTACAAACCTCAATAAGAATATCATCAAAATCTACCGATCTTATATCTAGTTTCATCCATTTTAAAATTTCTTCTATCTCAATTATTTTAATTTTACAAATCAATCTACAATTACTAAGCATTTAAGCCTGCCATTGTTATATATATCCAAAGCTAAGTTATTTATAAAATGGTCATTGAATAATTTATAAATTATTATATCCATCTTCCTGTAATCGCTAATAGATTATTTATGCATTTTTTTGTGATTACATGTATTTGGCTACACAAAAAGTATGCACCATAAAACACTAAAAAATCAAATTAAACACTTCAAATTTTCAGATGATAGAATCCAGAAAGCTTACTTTGGCTTTACTTCTAGCTCTGCTCCAGCAAAAACCAACTTCTCCTCTAAAAGTTTTGTTGCGTCAGCTTCTTCCGAAAATTCAATCAAAGCAGTGCCACAAAAGTGTCTTTTGTCAGAAACATGACGAGGTAGCCTCACACTATTTACCTGTGAATTCATGGAAAAGCAATTTTTACAAGAAAGTGATATCAATCAGAATTTTTCCCACGGGATACAAATTAACATATTATAAATGCAAGAACTGCCTTGCCTTTGATTCAATATTAAGTATACAGAGCATTAAAAAGTTTAAAATGTTTTTTATGGAATAGAGTGCAATAAACATGGATGATCTCCTTAATCATATTTAACATTTTTCCCCATATAACAAATGTGCTTTCTCTGCTGCTTCAGCTCTTCCATAATTCATCACAATAAGGGTTCATATCGGTAATCCTTGTCAATAAGTATAAACATAATGACGGATGTAGAAGCTTAGATATTTTAACTCAAACTCTATTTTAAAAACAAAATTGAATTCCCTAATAAGAAACAAAAGGCTAATGCTCAAATAACTCAGTTTGAGATAGAAAATTTCCTTTAAGTAGAGGATTTAAGGCCTATAGTGACTTTGGCTAGTACCAGCAAACACTAATTTTTCCTAACTGATGTGCTCGAAACGTGGACAAGAAAAATCATCATCGTTGGGACAAATAATTAAGACATGAAACAGCAGTGGCAGTGTATTTATGAAGTAAATTTGCATTAAAAAAATACAGAAATGCTCAAATGCATAAATGATCTGATGAGGTAGTTCCATAATGGCAAGAGCCTGGCGGTCCACTTCTGTCTCCATTTCAAAATTAATGCAAACAAGTTATTGGAAGAAATACCCAGACTCCGAAACATGGGCCATAATTATAACTCTTTAAAGAAGCATCAAAAACATTTTGATTAACTAAATTTAAATATTGGTAAAAGTAAAAAAACACTGACAAGATACAAGCAGATAAAAATATATATTACTTATCTTAAAATACACAAACATAAAAATAATAATTTCCTTTCAGCACCTCTCTCTCTCTCTCTCTCTCTCTCTCTCTCTCTCTCTCTCTCTATATATATATATATATATATATATATATATATATATATTCTGGCATCTCCCTGAAGTGAATATGTAATATCAAGTTCATTGTACTACAGCAACCACCTAGTACAATAAAATGACCATACCTACAGAAAAAACAATGGTGATCAAAGCAGAAAATACCTTTCCATGAAGAGCAAAAAAAGACTCAACAACTTCTGACTTAACATCATAAGGCAAAGGTGTGACAGCAATAGTCCTTGAATCAACTTGCTCGATAACTTCTTCTGGCTTCATCATTTCAGTACTCCTACCGACTCTCTTTCCTGCATAAAATTAAGTAAACACTGTAAAAAAGGCATATTCAGAAAGCAACTCAAGATCAAAACCAGAGGGGCAGTAATCCGATTATAGAATTAACCACAAATTCCATGAATGTCAACTGTAAAACCATAAATAGTATACTAAGGCAAAATAGAAGGCCAGGATTTAAAAAAAGTAACGTACGGAACAGAATATCTACATGAGAGAATAAGCTTGGTAAAGCGTATACTTGACAAAGACTTCTCCAAGAGAAAACTAAAGCTTGAAGCGCAAGCAAGCATACTCATATTCAAGTTCAACAATGCGGGAGCTACAAGGAAATTCGATCAACCAATAAAGTCTGCAAAGGCATCGACCGATAAGTTGGACTGAGATTCCTAATAATTCATCCGCCAAGCAACACAACCTGATGGATAGAAATATACCATCTTCTGAGACTCGAAGAGAAGGCGAACTCCTCAAGACATCAGCCACCGACAACACAGTCTCCTCCGGGATCTCCTCCGGCTTCATGGCTGCACTCAAGCCCAGGTGATTTTTCATCCGAGTAAACGAACATAGCAACGCCAAGCTCACCACTAGTTCCGCAGTCAAGACCAACAACAATGGCAACAAACATACAGGAAAATAAATACGAAGAAAATCGAACAACGATAATTCTCAGACAAAGATACATCCATCCTCGCTGTCCTGAACGGTCTTCTTTAGGAAATTGTCGCGGGGGAGGTTGCTATCGCTGAAGTAGAACTCCACCTAAAGAAGCCGAAGAATTGCAGGAAAAATCAAACTTTGGGGGGATAGATCGGGGAAGAGGCGCGAGAAAGGGAGGGGAAGGGGAGAAGAAAGGGGTTCGAAGGCCAAATCACCTGGCGGAGGACGTTCTTCGCCTTGGCCTCGTCCAAGGGGGTCGCCGCCATTGCCGCACGTAAGGGGAGGAGTGGGGCGGGGGGTGCCGAAGAAGTGGAGAGAGGGAAAGGGCCGTTAGGGTTTCGAGAGGGTTTTGAAGGGTTTCTTGCCCTTTTTTTTGGGGGGGTGGGGAGGGCACGTGACGACAAGTTCGGTGGTGGCATTTACTCACGTGAGTTCCACGTCGGAGAATGGTAACTTGGGGAGTCGATCACGGAAACCGTTTAGGGAGTGAGGAAGGCGAGACTCCGTCAGGGATTTATGTTTAAGGAAGAATAATATATTAGATTTTTAAGGGACCCTTTTTGTTTAACGTTAACGCTTGACACGATGGAAACATGTCCAGCTAATGAATGTTATTAAATGGATAATTTTAGTCATTAATATGACATGATGAAATTAATCAGAGTGTTTTAAATTATATACTCGTGCCACTAGTTATAAAAACCTTAATGAGAGCAAATTTGTTCTTGATGTCGATGCTGCTAATCATCGTGTCATTTGCATTTGGTGTGCTTTGGGATTAACGTTTGGCCCATCAAGAACTCAAATGTTCATCTCGAGAACTAGACAATTTTTGGCCCATTAAGAATGATTAAAAGATGGTTAGAATATCTGGGTCGCACATTTTGCATTATCGAATGAATGTTCAAGAATTAGAATATATCTCTAGAGATCTTTTTTGTAATATTAAATCTTGTAAAGATTAAATGATATATATATATATATATATATATATATATATATATATATATATATATATATGGATGTTATGTCGATGTCATCTTGTCATGGATTAATTAGGCTTCGCATGTTGTGTTAGTTGGCCAAAAAGAGAAAAAGTCGATTGCTACCTTCAATTAATAACCAAAAGTAATGTTAAATCCAATCAACCGAAAAAGAGGTTTCAACCCCAATTACCTGACTTTTATGGAAGGACCGACCTCATTTCGTCCTCATGCTTCCCTCTTACAAGGTCGTAATAGTAGCAGGTGATGCCCTCCGGGGACATGTCGAAGGGTATCAAAGCACCTTCTCTTTGACCACTTGCAAGAAGAAGCGTGCGTCGAGACCCTGGCAAGCAAAAGATCATGAGCCGGATCAAAAATTGATGACCAAGATTTGATTCATCTACGAAACAAACTATATATCAAGTGCAAGGATGAGATATCAACACAACTGTTCAGAATAAGCTAGCTAAATGGACATGGAAGCAGAGAGAGCCAGTCAAAAGTTAATCATGGATGGAAAGGAGTGGGGGGAGGGGAGGAAATAACTAATTGCTTTCACTGAGCTGTACATATGTTTATTCCAACATCCCCACGTATTCACACAAAGGGAGGACTCTGCTAAATTTCAAATCTGAACATCCGAACCCCTGCTTTACAACGCATCTGTCGAGGACAAGACTACAAAAATTAATTCAAGAAAAAAGAAAAGAATTAGATGAGGATCTGTACATCCTTCGGATGGAAAAGCGATAAGCATTTTGCCGACAGTAGAGGTGCAATCCTCAATCATCTGGTCGCTGGATCTCACCCATCAAGATGCGGTTGCTATGGACTTTGAAACCGAGAAGGGATGGATCAATCTGCCTGCCTTTTTTTCCCTTCTTTTTGGCAGCCTTGCCGAGTGAACCTACTTCTGGGTTCTCAGGTTCAGGCATCGGCTTTTTGGTGCTCTTCAGCATGTCACTGAATGAAAGTTCCATAACATCAGCATCGCTGCCCGAAGAAGTTCGACGAAATCTGGAGTCTTTCTTGTTGGAGATTGATGTCTCTGTAGATTGGGATGCAGGATTACCTGCAGAGTCTTCTTTTAAAAAAAAAAAAAGAAATAATTATAAGTCAATCAATCTACAGCAAACAAGAAGTAGAGTCTTCAGACAAAAACCATAATCTGAAGATGATGTGAAAAAGGTAAAAGACAAAACAGGGGAAGAAAGAACAGCATACCCTCAGACGACCCAAAAGTAGTAGGTTTCTTTCCCTTTGGTGGTTGAGAAGCTATCATGTCCGGCAGTTCTGCGGATGATGTAGCATGAGGATCACGGGCATGTTCTAAGAACGAACTATTGGTTCCTTTCAAAACATCACCAGAACTCCTGCAAAAAATGAAAAAGAGCAGAGCTTAAACAAAATTGAGAGAGCAAAAAAACAGTGTAAATTTAACAGTCTGCACAAAAATTCATGACATATACTACTAAAAAAGGATAACCAAGGACAAGCAAGGCTCTAAACATGGTCATGCATCAATAATAGAAGGGAAAATGAGATCATCAAACCAGCATTTTAGCAAAAATTAAAAAAAAAAGTAATATAAGAAAAAGAATCTCATGGAAGTGATACAATTTAAGTTACAGGTGATCATGTATTCAATTAATCAAAAAAGAACATGATTTTGTGGCAAATCATTATGCATTAATCTAATAAACAGTAAATGCACTATCACCAACGGTAAATACTTAATCACATTGTGGATAACATCACCAAAATCAATTTGAAGAATAATTGTGTTTTAAGTAGATTTTAAAAACACTTTCATAAACTTCTACAAAATTTTATAGGTAAGAAATATTGCTAAATATTGAGAAATCAAATAACCAATTACATAGCCACCAAAAGTAACCAGACTTTAACAAAAATAATGAAATAAAAAATTATGTACTCGGACACCATCCAAGCTATACTTGATGAAGACAAAAATAGCATGTCGACTACATAAATTCTGTTCTTCACTTGAAGCAACAGATTAATTTCTGCTTTAACTGTAGAACTTTTGTGCTAGCCATGCCAACCCACAAGGGTTGACTTATGAAGATATCACCTCAGAAGGAAATGTAATAAACAAGTCCAAGCTCGAACAAAAATTGTCAAAGCATTAGAGGTCAGCTTATAGATAGTGCCATCCTCATTAAATGAAAAGAAAGGAAATAAACAAGCTCAAGCGAACCCAAAAGAGAAAACCAAGCGATAAATCCTTGCTTCTGATCTAATGCAGGCCAAATCATTTCTAGAGGAGGAAGAGAAGAAGCCAAGCCATAAGAGGTTGGCTTATAAGACAACAAGAACTAAGATGATAAGCCATGAAGCTAACCTGTAGAAGATCAGTCTAAGGACAGTGCTAGACTGGTTTCATTTAGTAGCATCAATATTATGTCTACATACATACACTTGTATCCATATGTATGAGCACAAGTATATGTGTCTTCATTTATTCATACGCATACATGTACATGCATAACACACAAAAAGATATAGGTATCAGAATCTTGGCAGGATTGAGGCATCAATCCTACCAATCCAAAATTAGTTTTGGGCCTCCAGATCTAAAATCAGTTCCTACAGAAAATGCGATCCTCGAGGCTCAAGCTTCAAAATCAAGTATAAATTGCTCAAAGCTGAGGTAAATATGATAGTAACAGCACTTTTTTCAGAAAGTCTGAATCACTGAACAGCAAGCTCAAACTGGCAGCATCACTCTTTGACAAGACCAAGAACAGTATGTTACTGTAGTCCACGTGTGTGCATGCATATGCACACACATAAATTAGCATAGATTACTATAAATGATAAACAAGCCATTGAAATTTAAAACAAACTCAGGCACACTGACAATCAATTATAAATTACTCCATGTCCAGATGAAGAATATTTTCATGATAAATGGTTACTTAAAAAAGAAATCAAATACGAGGCACTTAGTTAAACAGAAAAATAAATCCAACATAAAATTCTAATTACTTTATAGAAAAGAAAGCTGTTCATCTCAGTAGTCATACATTTTAATAAATTAGATAGTAGCAGAGAATTTCTTACATGTTGCTACCAATCTCTTCAGGATGAACACTATCAAGTGTCATTTCATAATTAAAAAAGGTTAAACCTCCGCCTGCAGGAATTCAGATAATAGTTATATGAATCACCAAAGAATACAAGCAGTTAACTCAGAAAGAGGAAAATTGTTTGATCAAATTACCAGCCTTTCCAGACGAATCATGCCTAAAAGATTTGTCAATGTTAACCACTTCATGACCTCCACCTGCTGCTTGCTTAACCCCACTCTCCTGCATGTCCATAGCTAATCGAGTCCCGGAACTACCTCTTGGACCCAGTGACTTCCCTCTCGCCCCCTCCATCAGGTTGGAGATATCTAATCTTTTTAATGAAGAACCACCACCAATAGAATTCACAAACTTTTCTTTTTCAATTATATCTATATCTGCCGGGAATTGTTTCTGTTCAAATGATCTTGCAGAACCAGATCTCAAAGTTGATCTGCTGCTTTCAAAGTTACTAGCATCATCTTCCATATTTTTGTTTGACAGTTGCTCCTTTGTTGGCTGTCCTACATCAGCAAAAAATGAACTCTCTGAAAAAGAACTACTCAAACCTCCTCTCTCTGAGCTAAGATTCAAGGGATTTTCTGAACTAGGACGGGAATAGATCCAAGAATCCCTCAGCTCATAGGATGATGTAGGAGTACCAACTGCCAATCCTGTTGGCTGTTGAGATTGAAAATTTTCATGAAAAAGCAAGTCTCTCAATCCATGTTCTGAGCTTCCATCATTTCCAAGAGATGAGGCCCATGCATTTAGGTTCTCAACAGGAAGGCTCAGATTGGTGCTTCTTTGCTTTGCTGCTTCTATTTGCAACTGCTTCAGATGGGATTCCATCAAGTCAGATGATCGCTGCCTACTTGCCTCAGACCAGTGCCTCTCTCTTGCATCCAAGTGTGGAACAGTGAACTCCTCAGAAATACGAATCTGATGGGAACGAACACTTGAAGGAATTTGTCCTATCTGATTAAAAGTATGCAGCTGATCAAGATGTCCCTGAGCATCTAGCCCTTGAGCTCGTGCTACAGCATTTACAAGATCCAAGTTTGGAGCAGGAGCACCTACATGCATATGCATTGACCTATCAAGAGGATGTGGTCTTCGTTCATAAGGATCATGCGGCATTCTCTCATGTGACAAAAAATTCTGCTGAAGATGGCTGGGCTGCTCGAGTGATGAGAGTGCCTGCGCCTGCACAAGATCTAATTGGCTAAGTCTGGCAGCATAATTCTGGTGTGGACCAGCGGCAGTTCTGATGAACTGACCAGAATCATCAACGGACCAAACCCCCCCTACATGTCTCTCTTCTTCCATGCCAGACAGCTGCCTTGAGAGTTGTCGTGCTTGAAGCTGCTCCTGCTGAAGCTCTAAAAGAAACTTTTGTTCTAAAGTAGGAACCTGTCCCCGCTTGGAATGAGATAGAACATCCAACAGATCATTTTGATTTTGACGTTGGAAGTTCTGCAGAAAATTTGCTTCCAAAAATTGCTCGGATGCTGAGTCATGATGCAGTGAAAGGTTATGAGACTGTTGTTGGGACTCACTCAAGAGACGCTGCCTAAGAAGAACCTGGTCATACATATTCATCACATGAGAATCAATGTTTGATGCTCCAGAACCAGGTTCAAGTAATTGTCGATGCAGCAAATGTTCAAGATGAATCTGCTTCTGTAGTTGTTGATGTCGTTGTGGTTCATGATGTTGAAGACGATGCAGTAATTGCATCTGATGCTCATGCAGTTGTTGGTGTCTCTGGTGCATTTGATGCTGCTGCTTCAACTGATCAAGATACCTCTGCTGCTCAAACTGAAATTTCAGGATCCGCTCTAGATCCTCCCTAGGTTGTTGATTAACAAGGTGATGCTGCTGCATTGGGTCGCGCACCTGATCCAATAATGTTCCAGCGAACTCGACATTTTGAGGGGACAATAAGCGTTGCTGCTGAAGTTGCTGCTTTTCCAATTGTTGTAACAGCAGTTGCCGTTCTAAACTAAATTGGTTTGACTCAGCTTCAAACCGTGACAAGTTATTTGCATCAAAGTTATCATGAATTATGTTTGAACCCTTGCTCCTATAATTGTTGGCCCATGGTTCATTCGTGATGGGGAAGTCACTTATTGAATTGAACTGTTCTGGATTGTGGCTAAATAGAAAAGCATTTCGAGCAGAATCATGATTGTCAATCAACTTCTCAGTGGAGCCTGGAACAGTTGATGAAAGGGGAAGCTTCCGGTGAGTTCCTTCTAGCTCAGACCACAACAATCCAAGAGAATTTAAGTCATTATCTCTAGGAATGTTATGACTGGCAAAACTACTATTTCCTGTTTCTGTCATCAAAAATTGATTACCACTTGTGGATCTTGATAGAGCAATGTTCTCATTAACAAGCTTTCCTGACCCTTTCTCCATGTCCCCCACAGGTCTACCTTTATACAACACAACTGCAAACACAAAAAATTACTCAGCAACTATAAATTCAATATAGGCATTAGGAAAAGGAAACCAAAACAAAATCAAACAGTTTTAATTAGACAAACCTTCTGTATCTTGACCAGTAAAATCATGGAAGATTTTTTCTTCAAGACCAGTTGTACCTAGTGGTGTTTCTGAATTGGAAAAAGATAACCAACCTTTGTTAGGATCTACTAAAGCTTCACTCTCAACAACATTGTGTTTTACATGATGATCCAAAGTATCCCAAGATAGCATCCGTTGCTGATCATTTGTGGGAAAAGAATCGCTAAAACGGGAAGAGGGAACACAAGTCTCCAGGTTGCCCCTTGTAGTGTCCAAGGGTTCAGACTTGTTACCCGAAGGGAGATCCAGGACAATATGTTGCTCTAGCTTCAAGTGAGGCATAACTTCCCCAAGTGGCTGAAATGGTGTGCCCTCAGGAGCATCTGATAAGCACACAGGTAAATCTGTACTAAAGAAACCTTGTTCAAACCATGAGATAATGTCAACACCCAAAAATGGACCTTGTATATCTCCTTGTGGATCCTGGTAAAATAAACTCAACTCCTCAGGAAAGGTACCCTGTTCTGAAAGCTTTTTTTCAATTTTGTGATTTTCATGATTGTTGGTGTTTGAGATCTCAACAAAAGAAGCATCATATAAAGGACATGATGCATCAGGTAGCTTAGCATTAACATCAAAGGAAACAGTTGAACCCTCTCCTAATTTGATATTCTTCGGAATATCCAAGTGACTTGTTTGGTCATCAACATTTGCCACTTCTATCTCACTAAGATTTATCTCAAAATTGGTAAGATTACCACCTAAAACTGGTTTATCGTGGATAACTTCATGGTCTGCAGCCTTTGGAGCCCGATCATCAGGACCCACTAAGTTAATCAGAAGGTTGATATTATTCTTACTTTCCAGCTCTGAAATGAAAAATCAACACAACTTTTAGTAATGAACAAGAAGAGTTAAAATAAAGCTTCTAATAAAATATGAAAAAACAAGTATTTCATTGACCTTTTAAAGTGGCAACGGATTCCATTTTATCATGTTTGTTATCAACTAGTGTATTGCCACCATCATCTACATAAAAGATATACAAGATCAATAATTGTATTCAGATTAAATCAGTATTATGACAAGTTGCTCACCTATCTCCTCATTAACTCTTGCCATCCTTTCCCGATTTAAGCTCACTTCACTGCTTGTGACTTCCCCCTTCCAAATATCCTTCAGAACAACCTTTTAGACAACCATTTTTAAATTATATATAAGTCCACCATAAAGATTATCTCCAACAAAAGAAAAGAGACATTAACAATGCAATTTAATATCTAATACCATGCAGAACAATTGAAAATAAAATCTGTATGGAGCACATTTTCCAAACAAAATTAATGCTTGTGCAGGACATGACACTGCGGGCATGCTCTGTGCTCCTAGTGTTGGTTACATGACACTGAGTAACTTCAGTAACTGTAGTATGCATCGTTTGCCACTGTCAGATCATAGTTCACAAGCCATCACTTCACAGTGTCTTTCTTCAAATCATTAATTACAGCATGTAAAAACAGGCAGATCTCAACAGATAAGCATATCCAAGTAATATATATGTGTATCAAAATCACCATCCAACATGCAAGAATGCCTAAGTTCTACTTCCCAAGATCAAACTATTTCCACAAAGTTCCAAATCAAACTACTTCCACACTAAATAAAACAAATAAATTTTTACTACATGAGTATCTAAGTCAGTTTTCATGTAATCTCTTCTATATGTGCAATACAGACGGCTGATCCTTAGATGCAAATGCCAATAGGGAATACAATGATGTAGTTGGTGACAACAAGTTTACCTCTTCCTCTGCATCAGGTGTGACAAATGCCAAAGGAGTTATGGAGCTAGATACTGTTATCGGAGGAACTTCCTCAAAGCTCTCAGAGGTAGCATCAACGACTGGCATCTTTTGGTTCCTATAGATATCAAGAAGTTTTCCCCTAGGATACTGAAAGTTTGTTTTATTTACTGGCCATGCACCAATAGGGCCAGCAGCAGATGGCCTGCCAAATTGTAATCCTGAAACAGATTTTGATCTACCCCTACCAGAGGCAAAAGGCACAGGGGGGACCTCAACACCCCCAAATCCCGGAGCAGCACGGAGCATTGAAGAGCCACCAGAATGAATTTCCTGGCGATGGCGAGGTCTCCATTTATCACGAGAATCAGATCCAGATACTGGACGGAGGCTAGCAAGAAAAAACTGCTTCTCAGAGTGAGAACCTTCTTTCTCAACATCCACTTTCCTTTCTGTCCAAGGTTCCTTCTCTTTGTCCTCGGGACCCCACCTTGATGACCACTTGCTATCGCGGCGGTTTTCATTTCCTGCACTACGATTAGGAACATCATGCAACCTATCAGATGAAGATAAAGTCTTCAAATCAGCAGCTTCTCTCAAAGAGATATTGTCAGGATGACGGTCATTTTTACGGTACTCAGTTTCTCGATCCCCTTCCTTTTTACGTTCTCTCCTACTGAGCAAGCTAGTTTCCCTCTCCTCTTCACGCCATCGGCGATTGCTTTCAAGATCAATGACGTTCCTTCTCCATTCTTTTTTCTCCTGTGGCCACATGTCTTTCTGAACAGAATCAGGCAAGGTTACAGATGGTGCAAAACTTGTTGGCCTAGTGTCCTGTCACAAATATGCACGAAGGTCAGAATGCTTAGAAAATATAACAAAATTTGGAGAATTTACAAACGTTAATTAAATTGAATGCCAACACTATTCATGAGACATTTTATTACAAAGAGTTACATTTACAAGTCAAGGGTGTTGTCAAATATGGTAAAACACTACTAAGTAAAATTGTTTAGAACAACCATAATTGACATGTTACAATGGTCCTCTACAAGCCACTTAAGTATCCAACAATCCTTTCCAATTCATATGCATGTGCTAGAATCTAGATACATTCATTGACATGGTTACAGAAAAATCATGAGTGATGCACAAACAAAACAAAGATAATAAATATTATGCATGGTGCACTATGTTACATTTTGCAATTTGTTGATAGCAACACGTGCTTTGGAATAATCACATGGCACATGATTAGAAGATGCAACCACATGGGAATCAACCATCCACTGGAAAGTAACTATGTTACCATAGTGCAATATCACTAGTTTTTTAAGAGCATTGCGCCTTTTAAGATTGTACATAGGTTATTAAAGATTGAGTGAGTTGTCTCATCACAATCACCACTTAACTATTCTTAAGACAAGTATATCCAACTTTAAATGCTAGTCGACTATAAACTGGGCAACATATTTAAAGAACTCAATTAGTAGAACTTAACATCCACTAGCACAAGCAGAGTCCAATGACAAAGATGGTAAAATGGAATAATTAATTGCATGGATAATGGTCCTCTTTTAATTCAAAGAATCATAAGTAAAAGATGATTCACACGTCTATTTCCTGTTTATGAATAAAAGAGAGTGAACCAAACACGAAACAGAAGCAATGCAGATGGTGGCAATCCAGTCCAAGAGTAGGGTGAGAAAGGAATATATCACTAGAAATAAAAGAACTATCATCATCAATTTGAATATTTTTCTATAATAAGCCCTTTAGCAGAAGAACTAGGGAGATGTTTAAACAGCAATCACATAATTCATCAAAGCTGAAAGTCCGATATGCTTAAAGGAAAAATTAGAAACTTCCTAGACTTCTTAGATCTTCAAAAAGTGATGAAGATCGATGTCCTTTCAGTAGAAGACAAATTTTATCTTGGCTGTTGATTGGAAAACCAGGAACACCCTTCATATATGTAGACTCACAGGCAACCATAATAATAGACTTAAATGCCTCACCATAAATATTATGGACAAGGCATATGTTCATTATGGAAGTTAGTGAATTAGACAACAGATTAGTTCATATACTATTGTAGCAGTCCTTCATACATTCTAGAATTAATCTTTGAAAAACACATTTTCTCTGTCTGCAACTTCATAGACTGATTGATCATCTAAATAGTTGGCCAAGATTTATATTTATATATATATATATATATATATATATATAGACTATAAATTATCTTGTCAAATAGTTGTGGAGCATGTCAAACAAAAAAGGGAAAAAGATATACTAGTGAAAGGTATCTTCCATATGTCATATAAAATAGTATATTTAGTCATTCAGCCAAAATTCACAAGGTAAAGCAATTACTTAATTTGATAAACCTTGGTATCAAAGTAATTCTGACAACATGGTGCTACATTAGGCATCTAAAATGATTGTTTAGTTAGTCTTCTAGAGAATTGGCAATTAGATCAAAATCGAGTAAATTTAATTAATAAGTCACTGTGGGCAAAATCAGTTAGGTCAGGTTGTTATTGACCTTACCCCAATAACTTTGATGAACTGAATTGAGCCACCCAAAAGCTTAATCCTAAGCTACTCGTGACAGGCTCAACTGACTGATTATCCTTTTTTTCTTCTTGAATATTTTATTAGGCTTCTAACCTCTAGCTTCTTTACTACAATCTTCTAACTCCCTTGCCCATCACTTTCTTTATGGCTCAATAGTCATGGTTATCCACTCCCTCTAATTAAGAGATTAGTCAAGCTTGTAATCTTACCAAATAATTCCAAGTCTCATCCTTTGCTCTCTAAGAAAAATTTGTTCTGCTCATACCTTGCATCAATTTCCCAAGTTAAGATGTATTCATTTACCCTTCAGTGCAAGATAATTAAGGATTTTATTTTCTATTAATACACATTTTCCATATCATCTGATGTTTATATGAAATTCAATCATGTAATATTATGAATGATAAAAAACCAGATTTAAAATCTGAGGAAAGTATATAAACTAGCAAAATCACCTGAAATTGGGCGATTGATGTATTAAAATCGGCTTATATATATATATATATATATATATATATATATATATATATATATATATATATATATATATATATATATATATATATATATATATATATATATATATATATATATATATATATATATATATATATATATATATATATATATATATATATATATATATATATATATATATATATATATATATATATATATATATATATATATATATATATATATATATATATATATATATATATATATATATATATATATATATATATATATATATATATATATATATATATATATATATATATATATATATATATATATATATATATATATATATATATATATATATATATATATATATATATATATATATATATATATATATATATATATATATATATATATATATATATATATATATATATATATATATATATATATATATATATATATATATATATATATATATATATATATATATATATATATATATATATATATATATATATATAGGTGCTACATTAGGCATCTAAATGATTGTTTAGTTAGTCTTCTAGGAATTGGCAATTAGATCAAAATCGAGTAAATTTAATTAATAAGTCACTGTGGGCAAAATCACGTTAGGTCAGGTTGTTATTGACCTTACCCCAATAACTTGATGAACTGAATTGAGCCACCCAAAAGCTTAATCCTAAGCTACTCGTGACAGGCTCAACTGACTGATTATCCTTTTTTTCTTCTTGAATATTTTATTAGGCTTCTAACCTCTAGCTTCTTTACTACAATCTTCTAACTCCCTTGCCCATCACTTTCTTTATGGCTCAATAGTCATGGTTATCCACTCCCTCTAATTAAGAGATTAGTCAAGCTTGTAATCTTACCAAATAATTCCAAGTCTCATCCTTTGCTCTCTAAGAAAAATTTGTTCTGCTCATACTTGCATCAATTTCCCAAGTTAAGATGTATTCATTTACCTTCAGTGCAAGATAATTAAGGATTTTATTTTCTATTAAATACACATTTTCCATATCATCTGATGTTTATATGAAATTCAATCATGTAATATTATGAATGATAAAAAACCAGATTTTAAAATCTGAGGAAAGTATCATAACTAGCAACATCACCTGAAATTGGGCGATGATGTCTTAAAATCGGCTTCACAGGTCCACAAGTTAATCCTCGTGGTCTATAACAAACTATATAATAATTGTAAGGTAACAGACGAATTAAATGCCAAAGCAAGTCCCACTAGATAAAAAAAAAAGTTTCCATTCAAATGCCAGGAAATTCTAATGATATTTAAAAATATGAAGAAGAGAATGAAGCTGCAATTAACAGCAACATCTTTAAACATGTGGTACATTGAATTTTATTACATAAAAATAAGCAAAAAGAAGCAATCAAGTGATTGAGAATAAACCACAAGCAAAATTTTGCGGTATTTAACTAACTGTATATCATAAAGTACAAATGTTGCTGTCTTGCTGAAAACAACAAGCTTAAGCTACACTACATCAACTCCAAAATACCACAAGGAAACAAAGCAAACATCAGTCCAGCTAAAAAAATGATTATATAAGGGTAAAGAACATAATACACCTAAGCATTAACATCCTTTAAGGTGTTCAACGTTGAATTTTACTACACAAAAATAAACAAAAAAGAAGGAATCAAGTGATTGAAAGTAAACCACAAGGTAAATTTTGTGGCATTTAACTGACCGTATATCATAAAGTTCAAATTCTGCTGAAAACAACAAGCTTACATTATATCAACTTAAAAATCCCACAAGGAAACAAAGTGAACAAAGCAAACACTAGACCAGCAAAGAAAATGATTAAAGAAGGGTAAAGTATATGATAGAACTAATCATGACAATCGCTTAAATGGAATAAGACAATAAATGAGCATTATATAGGAAAAATGGAAAGTTAATACAACCAACACAGTAGAAATGTCAACCTTGCTGTCACCAGGTTTTGCATAAAGCCATTGAGGAGATAAAGGTATATTATTTTCAGAAGTCGCTTGATCTGCACAATGCAACATATATGAGTCATTATAATTATATCAACAAATTGGTGCACAAAAACATAATTTCATACTAAAATTTTGATCCTTGTATGGGGAGGAAGGTGGCCATAAGAAGTAATAGTATATTGATGGAAATGAAATTGTAATCACTTTTTCAGAAAAGGAAAGCATAAGAACAACAGAAGCTTAGAATTCCAGTAACAAAGCACATTGCAACCTTATAATCCACACTATCTAGCAATTTATATGAAAAGGGCTGCAGAGACAACTTGCAAACAGAAAGGACTCCTAATTTCTTGTGGCAGCTCATACAGATAATCATGGAACTTTGTATCCTATAACATCAAACAAGTAAAGAAAACAGGCAATAAAGGCCATAATAGCATGGTCAATGCTAAAATTTGGCAAAAACTCCCGTACTCTGAAGATAAATGACAAATAATGCATGGAAAAACACAACCTTCACCTCATAAGAATAATTGACAAGATCCTAATTATAATGAACTTAAATGAGTTCTGCCCAATCAGACAAATTCGAGTAATTCTTATAGCAAACTCTCTAGTGTGCAGGCAGGAAACCAAGTACCCTCCAAACGGGAAGTTGCTCTTTCGCCATGACAAGACCAGATTGATGATAATTACAATAATTGGGACAATAGAGCATCGACCATTAGCAGCACAAAACACCAAGATGCTAGAGCATACAGAGATACTCCAGTACCAAACTCACTATTAAAAGACAGACATAAATTTACCTTTGCCTTCGTCAAGGAACCCAATAGGATTCTTTTCCTTGCCATTTCCACCAGCAAGAGTATCTGATAAGAGAAAAAAATCCATTCAATATACATAGATCCTTTTCTTAACAAAAACTAATGTATGATTCAGATTAACCAAGAAAATATAAAACACGAAGAAAAGGTAACTCCAACTGCAAACAGTTGGAGATAACATCTCTAACATCAAACCCATTGTAGTTACTAAAAGCAGTTAACAGCATAGTACGGATTCATCAGGTCCTAGAAAGTCAAAATAAACCATAATCGTTTAAGATTTTGTATAACTGCTTACTCCTGCAAGCAGATGTTTCTTTCCTTGTTTTCTTAAGAATATTTTCAGCAACAATAATTAACTCTTCGACCAATTTGATCATGAAAAGCTTATAGCTAATGATGAAATCAAAAAGACACGAGATCTGACAAGAAGAAAGAAAAACCCTAAAAGCCGCCTCCAAGATCCATCCGTCTAATGACCAAATAAGAATCCCAGAAAAACCAAACGAGCAAACGAAACATCAAGGTACCACCTTTCCCGGCCCAGGCCTCGCCCGCGAGCCTCGAGGGGAGGAGGTCCTCCGGCAGATCCAAGTTGCCGCCAGCCATCAGCACCGCACCAGTTCACGCGGGACGCACAGATCGGGGGCCGCGGAGACCGAATTACGGTTTCCGGGGCGACAAAACCGAAGAATCCGAGGGAATCGAGGGCGAAATGGGGGATTTGGAGGGCGAGGAAAGGGCGAGACGGATGGGGCCGGGGACGACTCGGGGAGGGGGATTAGGGTTAGGGTTTGCAGGAGAGCGGATTGAGATCGAGAGAGGAAAAGGGTTCGGGCTGGTGATCAGATGAGCGCAAGGGAGTGAATGATCGTCGAGCGAGACAGAGAGAGAGAGAGAGAGAGAGAGAGAGAGGCAGAGAGCGAGCGAGAGCTGCGAAAGAGATGGAGATCGAAGGGAAAACCATATTATAATTTTGGGATCCCTGGCGACTCTTTTTCCTTTTTTTCTAATTAATAAAAATAAAATGAGCCAATCGAACCGGCATTGAACCGTGATTAGAGAATCGAACCGGAGTTGAACCGGAAATTTTCGGGGATAATTGTGTTTCCGAGCCTTGTGCTTTAATAACTCAATTAAAAAAATCAAAACTCATTTTAATTAGTATTTTTGAATTTTGTAAGCTTTTATAAAATTAAGTAAGTAAGAATAATTATAGACATCATATGTAGACTATTTTTTTTTAATTCTTTGTTCCAAATAATCTCTCATCCTCGTTTTTATTTGTTTTTATCTTAATTTCTTTATCTTCTTTCTCTTTTTTGAATCCTAACTATTTTATTTTATGATTTATAAGTATTTTAGGAATCCTAATTATTTTTAAATCACTATGATGAGTCTTAATTAGATTCTAACTCCTCGGTAAATTAGAATTCTAATTAGATTCAAACACGTTAAGATATTATGATTTATATTAGGGATTCAAATTGGAGGAGTCCGAGAATTAAGATTTGTTCCTATAATTTTAAGATTTTAGTGTGAGGAATAAGACACAGAAAGATATGTTATGTGCTCTTGGATTTGGTGTTTAGAAGGGTGAGATAAAAGTTCTTCAAGTCTATATCTTTGTATTTATTTTCTTATACAGTAACGATTAATTCTTCATGTTATGTCTTGTTTTAAATTTTTAATATATTTTTTATTTATCGATTTAAATATTTTCTTTTAGTTTTTGTAGTCTTCTCTCCATCCCAACCATAAAAGTGGTATCAAAGCTCAACATTTTAACATTTTTTGATACAATGAAATTATAAAAATAAATAAAAACTTATCAAAAGTAAATCTTCAAATCTTTTCCGTTCTACAATTATAAAAAAATCCTAATTAATATAGACGTATTGGATTAAGCCATTTGTCACTCAAACGTTAATTCATATTGTTAATAATAAGCAACTCAAATTATTCACACACACACACACCATTTCAACCATTCAATTTCACTAATTAAGGTAAGTTTGTCCAAAGAGTTTATACTTGTCCCATTGAGTTGGTACATTGATCATGGTACTAAAATGTAATGTTTTGAATACCGATCGAGCGGAGCTCGATACAATATGTATCGGTATATACCGTCGGTACGTTAGGGCGTACCGATAGTACACTCTAAAATTTTAAAAATATTTTTACCTACTATGCTGAACATACCGATCGATATACCTCGATAACGATCAAAATCCGAGATGGTACTGGTCGGTACATCTCGGTATCGGTCAATACATCTCGGTACCAATCAAAACGTTGGTACTATTTGATAGAGGATAGTCCACATATCGATACCCTCTCGGATCGATACGTACCGCCTGATACGAGTCGTACATATTGAAATTGAGAACCTGCTAAAATATGCATATTCATGCGAGAATATATTAGATTCCACGAAATAACGGGTGAATGCATGTATAATCTTCATACATCAATTTTGTTTTCTTTCATGTTACAATTTTAGTTCTTATTTGTATTCATCAACAAGAAGACACGTGTAGGGAACAATGAGAATTATAAGAAAATAATTAGAGAACAGAGGATAGACAGTAACGGAAGCAAGCATCTGCCTTGACATCTTAAAGGAGCAGTGGAGTCCAAGGTGAATGTACTTGATCATGCTTCGAATTTCCCAGTTCATTAACCCTCGATTCTTCTTCTTCTTCTCCTCCTCCTCCTCCTCCTCTGCTAACGAGGCAATTTCCATGATTGACTCGACCAAGACAACCGGAACCACCAGCCTCGCTGCATCTCTTACTTATCAAAGCAAGGTGGAGTCTTCCCATTCTTCGTTCCACTGATCGCTGAGCATTTAATTATGCATGGATGTGTTATTCTTCACGATATCTGCACTTCAGCTTTCCAAAGAATTGTGGCGATGGTGTTTTCTCGTCTCTTTTTCTTCGCCTTTCCAAAAGAATTGTGGCGATGGTGTTTTCTCGTCTCTTTTTCTTCGTGCACCAGCATGTTTTCTCCTGTTTATACCCATATATTTTGGATCACGGGGTTCATAGCATTGATGCGTTGGATGTTGGCAACGAATTGGCTGTGGCACGTAGTTACTCCATCTAAACTTCTATCGGGCTCAATTATGCCACCTATCTTGGCTGACGATATAGATTTATCGATTCTGTATGCACAGGAAGAGGGAAGGCCCTGTGAATTATATGGACTTCCAAGTTGATATCAACGAGAAAAAGAGATCTATCGTGGCTGATAGGCTGATTGAAGTGCACCATACCTATGGACTAATGCCCGAGACTTTGTATCTCACGTTTCATATACTCGATCGGTACCTATCGAAGGAGAGAGTGTTGGGGGACGGAATTACTTCTCGTGGGAGTGAGCGCTCTTGTCATTGCCTCCCAAGTATGAAGAGCCGAGGCCTCGGAAGGTACATATAAGCTGTCTTCTTACTCAGGTTCTTTTACTTCCTTTCCCTCTCATGATGATCCGAGAAATTTGCATGCTGATCGTGCCTTGTGTTCAGAACGTAGACTGCGGTGAAGTATCATATAATATATACCAAGGAGCTGATACTGGCCAAAGAGAAGGCAATCGTGAAGGCACTCGGATGGAACCTCTGTTCCCACGCAGTATGTATTTCTCGTGCGCTTCGTGAAAGCAGCCATGTCCGATAAGGAGGTGCCCAGTCTTGTTTATGTCACTTCACTTTGTCTCCGATATTGTCGATCGATCTTTGTGCTGACATCGAGTGAACAACCCAGCTGGAGAACATGGCCTCCTTCTTTGCTGAGCGAGGACTGATGCATTACTCCATGATCGCCTACTGCCCATCCTTGGCCGCTGCCTCTGCCGTCTATGCAGCCAGATACACCCTCAAAAGGTCTCCTCTTTGGACTCAAACGCTCAGGCATCACACAGGCTACTCGATGCAACGGTTGCGGTGAGTGCCGATGACCGGCTTCAGAGTCTAGATTTTACTTCTGATGCTTACACGTTTAGTGCTAATCCGTCTCATACATGGAAACCGGAAATGTGCCCATCAATTGATGAGCTTTCATCCACCTGGAGCACTAAACTTGGAGCCGTCGCCTTGCATCCACCTGCTACCAAACTGCAGAAGGTCGCTCGATCGCGACCGGCGAAGAGATGGGTCGAGAGGATTCAGATAGTTACTCGGTGATACCAAGTGTATATGTATGTTGTCATCGGTTGCTCGCCGTCAAGTGTAGAGTGGCCGAGGACAGGAACAACTACGTCTTCTTCCATATCGGGACTGTAATAGCGGGCAGATGCAACGCATCGTCAATCGACAATTTATTGACTGTGTTTTTGTGCTGCTCGGCTCGGAGAACTGTTTGTGTGTTATGATGATAATAATAATAATTCAATTATTATTATTATTATTATTATTATTATTATTATTATTGATTTCTACTGCTATATGGGGATTCAACAGCCATGACAGTCGGAAGCGATCCGCACACCGCCGCTTATCTAACAAATCCCAGTTATCTTTATATATTGTTGTTAATAAATTGTTTGAATATAATTTTATGTGACAGAATCATTGTATCGGATTTACATAATTTTAATTAAAATTATTATCATTAAAATCGTTATTAAAATAATTAAAAATTAAAATAAATAGTAATAATAATAATTATTATTATTCATCTCCTCGCGTCAGCTCACCGCGTTGAACCACCACGGCGTTGGAAGCCCGTATGCTCACCGACTCTTGCCTATAAAATGCGGCCACCATATAAAAAACCCGACGCTTAAAGCAGAGAAGAAAGGCGAAGAAGAGGGAAGGGCGAAACCCTCGATTCTTCTTCTGCTGCTTCTTGTTCTTGTTCTTCTTCTCTCATTCTCTTTCGGGGCGAGAAGCCTCTCCCCGAAGGCGAGAAGAGAGCTGACTGATGGCGCCAAGGCGTGCGGCACGTCCTCGTCGGCGGCGTCGTCCTCGTCCTCCTCCTCCTCGTCCAGGTGAGTTTCAAATCAAAAACCCCTCGCATCGTCAGAACTCTTCGTTTCTTGGCTCTACTTTCTTGCTCTTCTTCCTGTAATGCGACTCCTCCCCTGCCACGGGGACCTTGGTTGATGCGGGTTTTCATCCTTATCTCATTCAAGATCGCGTCCTTTTTCCCTCGATTCGTCCACCCACTTCTCTAGGGTTTCTGAATCCTTGCGCTTATTGTCGTCTCGCTAGGTGCCACCGCTGGACAAATTCGCAAAGCGGCTGTTAGAGGAGGTGCGGCTAGAAAAAGAGGAGTCGACCTGAACGAAGGCGATCGATTAGTTGGCGGGTAACATTTTTGTTGAGCTACTCTATTCCTTGATCAGCCAAGTCGAAATTAGGATATTGAAATCTGACTGTTGCTTCTTTCACTTTTGTGTTTCCTGTAAAGAACGGATCCTCTTGCGAACCCCATCCCATCGAGGAGATTCTCTGCTCGGCTTCTGGCGAAGGCACGACTCGCCGTATTCGTTGAGGTATGATATGATTCCAAGATCCCGTCCTCTCAGTTGTGTCGCTTACCAGCTTCTTTATCCGATAGTGTTACATTTAGACTAAACTCATTGACGCTTAATGTTGCTCAGCGTCCAGAGGTTGCTGCTGATTACATTGTCACGGAGAAAAAGGATGGCAGAGAATCCAGTAGTTTGCGTAGCGATTCCCCTGATGAGATGGGAAATTCCATGATTGACTCGAGGAAGAAAACTGGAACCCCTACCCTCGCTTCAGCTCTTACTGCTCAAAACAAGGTAGAGTTTTCATATTCTTCGCTGATATTAATTTCTTCATCGGTGTTTTTTCTGTTGAATTCTGTATTTTGAGCTCCCGCAGAGACTCCATGTCAACAGCCGTGGTTCATAAAAGCAACAATTGTGGCTTCAGTAATGAGAGTGATTTTTTAGTACATAAATGTTCCATATGATCTACCTTAGTTTCTAGCACATTTTTTTAGTTATCTCTGTATGGTTGCTTTCTCATGTGCAGCATCAGGTTTGAGATTTAGCATCAACTATCAGTCAGGGTTTAGTTTTCAATCCTATTGCTGTTAAACGTATGCCAATCAACTAAACGATGATAAAAATCTCTGACACTCTGTAGCTGATGAGAACACATATTGAGTTCATCCAAACTTCAGTTTTTTGGTAACAAATAAACTTGCAGTTATTGTTATTCTCTAGCAATAATGGAAGGACAAGTTAAGGAGATGTGGACCATATCATCCCAGCACCTCCATTTATCCCTGTAGAGCACCGTATTTATGGGAATGGATGAGGATGACAGATTGATGACATGAAATCAGTGGTCTGTAGCTTATAGTAATGATTGATTAGAATAAAAAATTGTTACAATTGGTGGAGGTAGCTGATCTTTATAATTTGAAATGTTAATACAGATTTAAGATTCATCCAGGCACAATCTTGTTTGAGAATTGGAGGCCGGTGTTGTCTTCTCTTCTTTTTTCTTTTTTCTTTTTTCTTCGTAGACCAGCGTGCTTCTCATTGTTCTAGTAAAGGCCTAATGTTTCTCTTATTTGTATCGATATATTTAGGATGACGGTGTCCATAACATTGATGCACTGGAAGTACCAGCTGTTGTGGACTTCGTAGACAATATCTACGACTTTACGACATTCTGAGTCTGTAGTTATAGTAATGAATTGATTAGAATAAAAAATTGTTACATTGGTTGGAGGTAAGCTGATCTTTTATAATTTGAAATGTTAATACAGATTTAAGATTCATCCAGGCACAATCTTGTTTTTGGGTATCTAATACATTATAAATAAGGAAAAGTTCTAAACTGAAAAAGAAAGCAGAGCTTTTTAGATGGATTATCTTAACAATGGTTTTATGGAAGGAATGAAACTCGAAAGAAACAAAGCGATGTAGCTAAACAGGCTGCAGTTAGGAATACAAACGGATAGATTGACATGAGAATCAGTGGGCTGTAGCTTATAGTAATGAATTGATTAGAATAAAAAATTGTTACATTGGTTGGAGGTTAGCTGATCTTTTATAATTTGAAATGTTAATACAGGATGTAAGATATCATCCAGCACAATCTTGTTTTTGGGATATCTAATACATTATAAATAAGGAAAAGTTCTAAACTGAAAAAGAAAGCAGAGCTTTTTAGATGGATTATCTTAACAATGGTTTTATGGAAGGAATGAAACTCGAAAGAAACAAAGCGATGTAGCTAAACAGGCTGCAGTTAGGAATACAAACGGATACAGCAAGACTTTAGGAAACTAATTATTTTGGAGATCATAGTTGTGTGCAATAATGTCTTTTGCACAGTGCAGAAACTAATGGTTGTTTCATGTAAACGTAGCAAAGTAGTGAGTTTAACTACGAGCTGTTCGTTAGCTTTCAATAAGATTTGGTTGATGTCATATGAGAATTGGAGGCCGGTGTTGTCTTCTCTTCTTTTTTCTTTTTTCTTTTTTCTTCGTAGACCAGCGTGCTTCTCATTGTTCTAGTAAAGGCCTAATGTTTCTCTTATTTGTATCGATATATTTAGGATGACGGTGTCCATAACATTGATGCACTGGAAGTACCAGCTGTTGTGGACTTCGTAGACAATATCTACGACTTTTACAGACATGCTGAGGTATGTAGTTCCTCCATCTTAACTACTGTTATGCTCAATTATGCTAACTAAGTTGGGTGACAACAGAGATTTATTGATCCTGTGTGTGCAGAAATGTGGAAGACCTTGTAAATACATGGACTTCCAAGCTGACATCAATGAAGAGAAGAGATCTATGGTGGCTGATAGGCTGATTGAAGTGCACCACAGCTTTGGACTAATGTCCGAGACTTTATATCTTACATTTCATATAATCGATCAGTACCTATCAAAGGAAAAAGTGTCGGGAATGGAGTTGCCACTTGTGGGAATCAATGCTCTGCTCATTGCTTCTAAGTATGAAGAATCAAGGTCTCGAAAGGTATGTCTTCTAAGTCGAGTTCTTTAACTTCCTTTTCTTATCATGACGATTTAAGAAACTTCAATGCATATTCTGCCTTGTGTTCAGAACATAGACTATGATGACATCTTGTGTCATGCATATACCAAGGAACAGATGCTGGCTAAAGAGAGAGAAATTATGAAGACACTCAAATGGAAACTATCTGTTCCCACGCAGTATGTCTTTCTTGTGTGCTTCCTGAAAGCGGCCATGTGCGATAAGGAGGTAAGTATTCTAATATGTTTCAGTTCTTTTTGTCTTCAATATTGTCGATCAATGTTTGTACTGATTCCTTGTAAGTAACGCAGCTGGAACACATGGTCTTCTTCTTGGCTGAGCTAGGACTGATGCATTACTCCATGATCACCTATTGGCCATCCTTGGCCGCTGCCTCTGCAGTCTATGCGGCACGGAGCACCCTCAAAAGGACTCCTCTTTGGACTGAAACGCTCATGCATCAGACGGGCTACTCGGAGCAACAGTTACGGTGAGTGCTGGTTACCAGCTTCAGGGTCAAGAATTTACTTTTGATGCTTACCATGTTTCCTAATCCATCGTACACTTGGAAACAGGAAATGTGCCCAACAATTGGTGATCTTTCACTCCTCAGCAGCAGAAAGTACGCTGCAGGCGGTCTACAAGAAATATTCGAGCACTAAATTTGGAGCTGTCGCCTTGCATCCGCCTGCTACCGAACTGCTAAGGTCGAAGGAGGTCACATCATCATGAGCAATGAAGAGGGGTTGAGAAGATTCTGATAGGTAATCAATGATACCAAGGTATCATCATTGGTATCCCGGGAGTGTCATTGTGGCAGATGCAAAGCATGATCAATAAACCAATTCATTATCCTGTATATTAAGATCAATTCTTTGCGTTGTTTGATTATGTTCTTGTGCTCCTCGGCTTGCAAAGTGTTTGAGCGTTGAGCTTTGCCGCGTCTTCCGTATTGCCTGTGCAACTATGACGAACTCTAATTATGCCTCATCACTTGTGCCAAAATTATTAATTATGTCATTAAAATATAAATTGTAAAAACTATTTTTTTTTTTTTGAAAAATGAGTATCCAAGAAGTTGATGCCCGACAATACGATCATCAAATATAATCAAACTATCACTTTTAAAGATGACGACGGGTTATATTTCTTTCGGACATATGTAAAACTAATTTTTGAAGAATATAAATATTAATACTAGGATGATTATTTTTTATCACTTATACAATTAATTCAAGAAAAGCGAGCATTTATATTTAGTTTCATGTCAACAAGTTTTCAATATATTAAATTTCATTCTCGTAGTAGTAGCAGCAGCAGCAGCAGCAATAGGCGAGTTCGGCAGTATGTGAATGATGACCGCCCAATTGCAAAAGGACCCCACGTTAGATGTGTAATCAGGACCGTCAGTTCGTTTATCGGGCCACCTTGCTTCCGTCCAAAGGATCATTGCGACCAGATCGTTATGGGCCATCCTTGAAAACAACCCGGCTGGAGCAGGTGGTCTTCTTCTTATCTGAGCTAGGACTGATGCACTACTCCATGGTCACCTATTGCCCATCCTTGGCTGCTGCTGCCTCTGCTGTCTATGCAGCAGCAAGGTTCCCCTCTGGACTCGAACGCTAATGATGCAATCAACAATTGAAGCCTGGCTGACTGCTGATGTTTGCATGTTTTGCTGATCCATATCATAATTGAACAAAGGGAATGCGCACAGCAATTGGTGAGCTTTCACTCATCAGTAATGATGAGAAGAATTGGGTTGAGGGGGTTGCAGCTTTCTGGGAACAAGTATTCCTGTAATGTATGATTACAGGCATTGCTGTACTGCTTTCGGTTGCTGTTCCCAATTTGTGTGTCTATTTTGCCTCTATCGTGAATAATATCATAGTTGTGAGGTGGAGAACACAGTTGACAAGCTATTCATTATTATACGAACAAGATTGTAAGTAGATCTAATTTCTTGTTCGATCCAAATAATTACTTATAACATGCATCATTCAATCGAACACCGCCGGCTTATCACAGTAATAATGCCCAGAACAGATCAAGAAACATACGCATCACAACAAGCTATCGATCACATCTTCTACATCGCATGCTTCAAAAGTCCACGACGAGGCTTCACCATCTCTACCGTACTAAAAACGAAGTGGAGAGGAGACCCTTTTAACGTGATTACAGACACAAGGAAAGCAAGCACATCATATACGTATATATAGCATGGCCATGCAGGTTTCGTCATCTAAACACGCCCTGCTATCAGCGGCCGTGCCGGGCTCAGCAGGAGGTAGCCGCCGGCGTGGCCTTTGGCGAAGTTGCACCGAGGCGAGTGCAGCTCCGCCGCGTCCTGCTCCACCTCGCACAGCACCCTTTGGAAGAGCTCGACGCCGCAGGGGAGCTCGAGCGGCCCGGCGGCGGTGTACCCGAACTCCTCCTCCGCCTCGTCGAGCAGCATCCGGAACAGCGGGTGGTTGACGCACTCGGTGCGGACCACGAACCGCTCCCTCTCCGGCCCGACGTACACCGAGAAGCAACCCTCCGGTGGCATCTGTCGCTTCTGGTCTCCCTTCCTGTGGCTCCCCAGCGACCGGCACCGCTCCAGCGTCTTCAGTATCAGGCCCTTCCCCATAGGAAGAAGCTTTTATGAAGGAACTACAAGGGGTTCGATATCTACTAAGTTTGGACTACAAACCAAGCGAATCCAAAGAGTACATCAAACTTGTGTCATCACCAAACTGACCGAAAGAGAGGAAGAAGAAGGGTAAAGAAAGAACACGGAACACAAACAGCAGTCGAAGAGGCTTCTGTTCTTATCCTCTGTCATAGACTTGGTGATACATAAACTTCGCTCTCGGGACCTTTGTGTTACTCATGACTCGGAGGAGGAGGCCTAGTCATTCCTGTGAAGAAGATAAAGCAGAAGAAGAAGAAGAAGAAGACCCCCAAATGGAAGAGTACAATGATCAAGAGCTCGCCGATGCCCATATAAAGAGGAAGGAGAAGAGAGCTGCATCACATGTGTCTTATTCTTAGTATTATTATTTATCTCTCACGATTGCGTCTATGGGAGGGAGACGTACATGCGGACAGTAACTGAGAGTCGTCTCTACCGCCGATGCTGATCTAAAACGCACACCAACTCCTCATTGTCAACCATTGCTGCCAATGCCTCTTGCAATTTGCTTCTAACCTATTCCTCTATCCTTTCTTCCTTCCTATATGTTTTAGCTAAATACTGTGTCCCACGTAATCTAAGCTCGAATCTATCTTGCTTTACATTAGTCTATTTCAAGTTGCCACTCTTTAATCTATCTATGAGAAGAGAGGCTAAGATCTTATATTACTAAAATCTTTACTACTTTAGTTAAATTAACTAATATATTCTTAATAATGAAACATAAAAAAAAAGAAGATTTATCCATTTAATTGACCTTCTTAATAATTAAACTGAGTGGCTTAGCATAAGTGGTAGAAAGAAATCCAATTAATCTTAATGGTGGTGACCATGATGGGTTTATCACTTGGATATAGTCAATTATGATTTGACATGTCAGCTTAGGATGATGAAGATGAAGTTTTGCGATGAACGGGTCAAGACGACGTTATGGTGAGAAAAATAATAATGAACAAAGAGAGATAAATATTATAAACATGATGGAGGCAGCAAGAAATAGGCAACTACATACAAACCTTATTTATAGCTACTGTGATGTCAGGGACTTTAACTATTTTCCATCAATAATTATTATTATTATTATTTTCTTTGTTATTAATTTAGTGAAATGGCTAATGAGTGGAGGGTTGTGCAATTGTTTGTTAAGGAGCACCACTCCATGTCACAACTTACGTCACGAATCGAGTAGGGTTTCTCATTTATAGGAAGAGGTGAGCCATGCAACTCTCAAAGCATTTGTTATCATCCAATAAAAGTTGATCAATATGACTTACTTCAAGCCAATCTATGTTACTAATTCTGGTTCATCCAAGGTGTCTTGAATGTTCGATATGATGTCGATTCTAAAACATCTTTCTTATATAAAGACTCATGTCGAGAGATTCTCGTAAGTAAAATTCATAAAATGATTTTAGAAAATGACGAGAGAATAAGATATTATAATATTATGTGTAATATAAAATATTCAAATTTTATTGAAATAACATATCTATCGATTGAGGGTTTTATCATTTTCTGATGACATAACAAGCACGTATCGACCTCTAGATCAAGGCAAATATTCCTGATATCAGCATTCTACTAGATGATTATATTTCACATTACATGATCCTATAATTGGGCTCGACCTACTTAGTGCCTAAACTTCGAATCTTAGCATCGTTACAATTGACGATTGAGTTATCAAAATGAACATCGAATTCTATAAAGGTTGGATTAAGTTCGATCAATTTTGCATATTCCTCCAAAACATGCATAAATTAATTCTGTCCATTACCCAAACAATGAAAACAGAGTCAAACATCGAGTAAATTAATTCATGTCTTGAACCTAAACACAAAAAAATACTATGGCAGTATTGGACACAAACCAACAGTATATTTGTGCATTTAGTAACATGCACGCTCTCATCACTTGCACCTCTCCTCTCATGTATTGCTTATAGTCAACATGTATTCGAGTATTATTATGATTTAGCTTATATATATATGTATACATATGTATATATATGTATACATATATATACATATGTATACATATATATATATGTATACATATATATATGTATACATATATATATATATACATATATACATATATAAATATATATATATATACATATATACATATATATATATATATATATGTATACATATATATATATATGTATACATATATATATATATATGTATACATATATATATATATATGTATACATATATATATGTATACATATATATATATATATATATATATATATATATATATATATACATATATATATATATACATATATATATATATATGTATGTATATATGTATATGTATATGTATATGTATATATATGTATATACGTGTATATACATATATATAATTGGGTCGAAAAATGGCTTGATTTATATTTAAAAGTAGCTTCCTCTCCTGAGGAAACAGATGAGATATTATAACATGTGAATCCAATCATAAAATAAAAAGATGGGATTTCGTGCGAAACTTTTGGGAAGTAGCAAAGATGAGATGTCAATCATAATTATTACCATTATTATCATCATTACTATTGAACTTAGTTTCATTATGATATTGTTATTAACGTCTATTATTACTCTCTAAAATTATTTTATGATGGATACCATTATTTGAAATGCTTTTATTTTTCTAACATGTTCACTTTTTTAAAAAAATTGTTTAGTTTCCTATATTAAATAAAAATTCCTATAATGAAATATAAAAATAAAAAATAAAAAATAAAAATATATAGGCAAATTCTTAAAGAAATACTAACTTTTTCTTTTTTCCATAGAGTATATTTTTTTCTAGGAGATGAGATTACCTCTGGCCTTTGTCCCGTCAACTGCCACCTCCACCCCTCGTCATCGTCCATCGCTTTTGCCTCGTTTGATAACCTCCACCACTCGCTGTTGCCTATCGCCTCTATCTCGACTCGCTTACGTGCCCTTACCCTCATTATCATCCTCACTACCACACCCTTGACTCGTCCTTATGATTGTCCCTATTCGCGAGCTCTCACTATCATCCTCATCCACATGCCCTCGTCATTATCTTTACTCGTGGACCTTTGTCTCGACTTCATCATTGTCCTTGCTTGCACACCCTCTTCGTCGTCCTCACCCATGTGCCCTCACTCTTGTCACTTTCCTCGTCACCTCCATGTGGCCACCTTTGTCTTGTCTTCTCCTCTTCACTTCATGAGGGTGCAAGTACAAAACTAGTGTTGAGAGCAGAAGACGAATGATAGGGTAACGGTGTTTAAGGTGATGCTCCACAATAGTGCCACAAGGCAATAGGGTTGAGGCAATAACAATGGATTTCGATGGCGAAGACAACCACAATGATACGAAGATAGCAAGCAATTGTAAGGGATAGAGATGACTATAATGGGACAAAGAGAATATTTTTTTTAGGTTAGAGAGAGAGGGGGGAGAGATGGAACCAAAAGGTAATTTTTTTTTTTATAAGAAAGAGACATTATATGGGAATAAAGCATAGAAGACTCAAAACCTTAAAAGACTTTGTTGGGAATATGCCTAAAATACATTAAGAAATTAATTAAAATATTATAATATAATAAATCATATTAATTATTAAGATATTTTCAAAGTTCAAGAATGGAATAAGTAGGAGGAGTTGATCGATCCCATTCCGATTATAATTTCAATGAAATTCCAATTCTCATTCTAATTGTAATTCCTCAACAAACAAAATGCCATCATAATGTTTTTTCTTATCATATTATTAGTGATCTTGAAGGAAAAGAAATCGAAGACTTTTTCCTCTGGTTTTGGCCTTTGCTATACGCATTTGACAAGTGATAATAGGAGTTTTCATATAACCTTTAGTACTATATATATATATATTTTTATTTCATGATCTATATAACCAAATTTACAATAGATGTAATGAAAATTCAAGAACATTACTAGAAATCCTTGGCTATAAATGGTAGATCTTAATGACTACAAATTACTAGAATTAAATTTTTATTTTTATTTTATGATCGACCATTATGCCACCGCATCATCCTTCTCAATTATCGTTCCTACTATTCTAATTATTTTAATCGTAAACAATTAAAAATTTATGATTGTAAATAATAAATCTTTTTTTTTCTCAGTGTTCGTCTCATCAAACCCTCCTATTGCTCTATCTCGAATATCTTACAAAATTAGTTATCGGAGGGATCACATTAGAAACCCTTGACGTCAACGCACCTCAATATAATATCAAGATGTTGAAAGTTCCACGTCGCCATCTCAACTCCACACCAATAAATCGATTTTAGTTTGGTTTAAGTCAACATGAACCAATGTCAAGCTCGGATCAAGTCGAGTCGCTTCCGGAAACCACTTTGAAGACAGACAACATGCCTATGAAAGCAATGGCCCAACCCCGTTGATTCACGTCTACAACAGTGTAAAGGTGGCTAAGCAGATACATTTGATTGCTTAGCAATGCAAAAGAAGACAATGATTGCCTCAGCAACCCAAACCAAATCCTATCCGATCAATAAAAAGAAATCACATAAAACACTAATATCGGAGATAATTTATTTACTAATGTCATGAATGATTATTTAGGATATTTTATTATAAATTGATTATATTTTGTCTTTTAACATAGGTTCACTATGCAGTCCTTTAGCCATTATTATAGGATTTATCCTGTGTTGCTAATGAATATTTATCTATGTGAGTAGTCAAATAGGAAAAAAAGATAAGAGCACATACAAAATTTCATATTCTAATCATGTCTTCCATGTTCTTCTCTATTTAGCTTGTATGCCTTACTGTTATAACACCATCTGCTCCCAAAAAGAGAATCTATTCTTAATCTTTAGAGGTCTTATAAAACTTAAGATAGAGAGAAAACAAATTAGTGACAAGCAAATGCATGAGCATACTTTGTTGATTCTAAAATAAATTTATAAGCTTTAAATGATCACACAATAAAATATTCATAGGTCAGCCAATTGACCTCCCCTTGATGCTACATGGCTGGACAAGGATTCACAGTGGTATCTAGGATTGAAATCTTTCATCCCTATGATTGGAGGGAATGTATGACTTTTCCACTCTAAAGATAGATAGAACAAGGAAGGGCTACAGGAAATAAAAATAAAAGGTACAAGGCTGGACAAAGATTCATAGTGCTGTGTAGGATTGAAATCTTTCATCCCTATGATTGAAGGGAATGTATGACTTTTCCACTCTAAAGATTGAACAAGGAAGGGCTACAGGAAATTAAAAAAAAAGGTACAAGGCTGGACAAGGATTCACAGTGGTGTCTAGGATTGAAATCTTTCATCCCTATGATTGGAGGAAATGTATGACTTTTCCACTCTAAAGATAGAAAAAGGAAGGGCTACAGGAATTTAAAAAAAAAAAAGGGTATGAAAGCCATGATCATGACACTGATTTGAAATTTTTCATCACCAGCATCACTAGCATCAGATGTGACAATATTTTAAGCATTAATCAGGGAATCAAGAAAACATCAACCAATGTTAACTAATAGTAGTTGTGACAAGAAACCTTAAAACATTGGAAAACAATTGCCTTGAAACAAACAAATTTGAAAAAGTTGAAAACAATTGCCTTGGAACTCAGTTGCAATGTTGCCATCACTAATGAGATTATATAGTCATATATTAATGTATACCAGAGTGGTTGGTCCAACATTGAAACAGAAGAGGATTTGAAGCATGAATATAAAACTGCTACAGCTTCTCCAAAACCATGGGCGGCACACCATTTCCTACCCTTAAAAAGTAGTCTAATCCTATCTACACAGCGTGACTTCTCCTTCTGTCAGGATTTACTTGATCTATGGACTGCTGTGATGTGTTCTTTTGTGTTATACTATTGTTTTCCAGGTATATATTTGCATGCCTAAGTCACTGATTCAAAGACATATACATCAAGATGAAGAGTGACAGTTTTCATTCCACATATGTCTACGTATATGCATGCATCACCTAAAACAAAACTGGCATCAACAACAATAAATATGTCATTTTTAATACAACAAATGTAACATTTTGACTTTTATAGAGTATCATTTATGGTAATGCTCAATGGAAAGATAATTATAAGTTAAATATGTGGTCTTGGTGTCATGAGAGCTAATGGACTTATCAGCATGTCAACTTCACTGAAAATGACAATAGTATACCCATCAGATCCTTATATGAGAATCTTATTCTTGCTCACTACGGATGTGGAACTAATCATGGTGTTACAATCTCCCCCACTTAAGAGTTTCCGATGTGAGATTAATCGGGGTATTACAAATCTCCTTCACTTAAAACCTTTATTAGTCACGATCCGATCCATACAATCTCCCCTTATTAATCTTCAAAACTAGATCGATTCTAATACCATTTGTCACGACTCATAAGATAATTGGCTTGTCAACTTTATTAAACTCAAATCATTGACTAAAATGGTTAAATTGATATTGACAATAATATATCCATCGGACTCTTATAAGTCAATCTTAGCCTTATCTATCTATTTTTGATGTGGGAGTGTTACACTTACTCCACCCATCAATAAATACATTCTTATCTCTAAAATATATATATAGCAAATAATACATTGTAAAGGAATAATTTTGAGGTCATTATGTGTTCAAAGGTTTCGGACTTCCTAGATTTTGATTCTTTAACTTGCACTCTTAATTTATTTTTCAGAAAAAAAACTTAAATTACTTTATAGATGGATTACAACCTAAACCTTCAGTAAAAATATTTAGTAAAAATCATAAGGACCAAATGTTCAAATAAATATTTGGAGTACCAGATCCATAAAAGTGGACAAGGTCATATTATTGTACATCATATCTCAAGATCTTCTCAAAGAAAAACAAAAAAAGGATGGAATCAAATCATATCTCAAAATCTTTAATCAAAAGTTGAAATAAATGACTAAGTTTGGCTCACTTTAACCTCGTTCTGACCTATCATATCAATAGCTTTCGTTTTAGGAACAACTCCAAAATCCCCATCTTATCACTTTCTGTACTGAAAAATAATGTACATATTTAAATATGCAAATTGTAAGACAAAATTGTACTGCAAGTTCATAGTGATGTGAAGTAGATTACTGATTAGTAGCCTGCAGAATTCAACTCTGCACTGCCATAGGAGCACCTTAGAAACTTGCTACTGGAAGGCTTCCCTTTGAGAAAAATCTAAGGCCAACCTAGCAAGCAAAAATGACCCAATCTTTTCTACATGCATCTCTCTTCGTCTTGATCACCCCAAGTAATCAAGTTATACTCTTTAAGTATCACATATCAACTAGAATGATACAGATAGGAAGTTTCCAACTTTTATCTCTACTAACACAGTAACATGTAGAAAGAACACCACTAACGAAAAAGAAATCTGAATAATGACAACTCTTTTCACAAACTAATCAAGTTACGATTTCTGGAACAAATGATCGTGCACCAAAAGGAGTTGAAAGTAAATACCATCCAGAGAATCGAAACCACATTCCAGAACTGGTAAATCTCAAAAAGAGACATCATTCACCACCATTCATGACTATACTTTCAAAAAATTCCTCTTTTAAAGACAAACAATTAGAACACCGAGGAATTCGCGCGCATACAAACACGAAACCGAGAAAAGATATTAATCAAAAGGAAACGAGAACAAAACCCCCGAACCAAAGAGATCCACAGGTAATACGGCCTGCCGAACCTAATGCGGCCGAGCGAGGCAAGAGTAGGACGTCGAGGGAGGCGACAGCCCCGGTAGATCCGCCCATTCTACTCCGGGCGCTGCTTCGAGGACTACGATTGCGGGCCAGGAGGAGACTGGGCTTTTGACGCCGAGCAGAGAAAAGAGAGCACAAGAGGGAGAAATGATGGAGAGTTTTCTTTTTCTTTTCTTTTTTGGGGTGCTTTATTTAAATGTCTATATAATGATTACTAACAGTTAATTTAAATTAAATATATAATTTTAAAACAGAATGTTATTATATTTCTAATATGATAGATATTAATTAGGTAATTATTTTTTATAAAAAAATAGTACTTTGATTAATAGTTAATGATTTAACATTTTAAATTAATTTTGCTAATTGAAAAATGAAAGAATAATTATATTAATTTATATGACTAAGTAGATCTACTATTAATAAAAAATATATAGAAATTTTCTCTTTAGCCATGCATAATTGTTGAATGCATCATCAGAACATTTCTACAAAACAAAGAATTATATTCTTGAAGCATATGCATAAAGCCAAGAAAAAATAATAATTTTAATAATATAAAATATTTTTTACGAGGAGATTCTTGAAAAAATCCTAAACTTTCATAATTTTTCACTCTAACTTGAAATTTTTTCATATAACATTCTTTTTTTTTAAATAACTATTTTACCCTTATAGACTATTATCGTTTGTCCTATCGATCTCAAATAGTTGCTTGTCACCCATAATATAGGCGTGATTGTATGCAGAGGCGACCAACAGCAAAGATCTCACCCCCACCTCTCATTTTCATTAGATGCAATAGTCACCTCTATGCACGAGATGGCTATACCTACACCTTCGTGCATGAGCCGTTGATCACCCCTCTCCATCTCTAAAAGGTACTATGTCGATCATCCTCTCTCCACCCCAAATAAGTGCTTATCACTTATAATACCTTGGTTGTTTTTGCATAGAGACCCGCCCACACTTGTGATAAACGGTGAAGGCTATTAGGACTGGTATGAGCGCTCACAATATCCCTAAGATTCGATGAGGGTACAAAGATGATGATAGAGACGGTGCAAGGAGGAGAAGGTGACGATGTGAGGAAGGGGACGATCATAACTAGAGATACTCCGTGGGAATTTTTTAAATTTGAGACGCAGTAGAAAAAATTCTCAGAGATTTTTTCTTCTGAAAATTCACTCTTGATTAATGTTGCATGAGTATAAAAAGAATTTGACTTCTTTGTTCATCGAACTAACAATATCTCTCTCATATTATTAAAGTTGTCGTAATCCATAGTCTCTATCAATATATGAACACTTTGTATGTGTTTAATAAACATACAAACATATTCAAACAATAAAATTTTCAACTGTTTGGAACGTCTTCAATCATACTTAATTGAAACAAGAAAACTGATCTCTCTAATTCATCGACTCCATGAGTTAGGTCTGTGAGAGCAAATTACGAGACAAAACGTTATCCTAAGACAATGACGGCATTATCAGCACCATATAAGACCTATCAATGCATATCTACTGGATAAGAGGTTCTGTGGCTTAATTCTCACAGAATCTATGTGTGGGACCCATGCAGATGTGTCTCCCGTATTAGGTTTTGGAGAGGCCACGTCACCTTGAAAAATTTCCGAGTGTGAGTCGGTCCACCTATACATAGATATATATATATAGATATATATATATATCTATATATATATATCTATATATATATATATCTATATATATATATATAATATATATATATTATATATATATATCTATATATATATATCTATATATATATATAGATATATATATATAGATATATATATATAGATATATATATATAGATATATATATATATCTATATATATATATAGATATATATATATAGATATATATATATATCTATATATATATATCTATATATATATATATATTATATATATATATAGATATATATATATATCTATATATATATATCTATATATATATATATATCTATATATATATATAGATATATATATATAATATATATATATATCTATATATATATATCTATATATATATATCTATATATATATATAGATATATATATATATCTATATATATATATATCTATATATATATATATCTATATATATATATATATATATATATATATATCTATATATATATATATATATATATATATATATATAAAATGTGTTAAGCAAGGCATCATTAGTTAAGAATTTTCTTTGGCATGTATAGGGATGTCATTTCAGATTGAGATCTTTATATTTATGAAGATAAAATATTTAATCTCATTATTTTAATATTTTTTTTATTTTTAATTATATGAAATTATCTTTTTAACACCAAATCTTAATATTTCACTTTCATAAATATAAGAATTCTAATGTAATATTTGAAAAATATAAGAATCGAAATACTAAAGATATTTAATTACAGAGATAAAATTTAATTAATCCTTAATTATTAATATAAATGTGATGAAGATAAGTTATGAACCTTTTGGATTATTTTATGACTTATAAAGTGCATTGCAGCATGAGAAGAGAAAGATTGAAGAAAAATGGTACATCATTGCAACATTATAATGTATATATACACATACACTTATCTGACATAATGATTTAATGTTGGCTAAAACTAAAAGTGAACATTAATTAGAACTATAAAAGTCCTTTATGAATTTAGGCATATTTTATAAACATTAATAAGGAAAACTATTGAGAATCATCCAATATTTTTGCCAGGATTTATGGAATATGATGCACAATATTTTTATTTTTATTTTTACTCTATTAAAGTATTATTACATGTTGCAGGTTTTAATTCATATGCAACTGTGTATTATCTAGAAATGCAATTTCCAACATAACAATATTGCATATGCAACATGTAATATTAATCCATGTTACAGAAGAATTAGGATTCCATAGTTCATTGTAACATTCTAATTTATATATTTTAGGTTTACTAATTGGCCAAAATATGTTGCATGATTTCTTTGCAAGGAAGAGAACTCTTTTATTAGGAATGAAAGAAGCTGATCATTTAAGCTAATAATTTGTTAGTTGTGAATTAAATCAGACAATTGCCATCTAAACACCCCAACTACCAAAGTTGATTTTTACTCAACAGTGGGTTCCATATTAAAACCCCACAGCAAGCATACTTCTCTCTCAACCTCTAATAATATATCACATATATAAATAATAGCTAATACTTTTTCTTTCTATTCTCTACAAATTAAATATTGTGTTTTATGTTTATGCCATCTAAAGTGGACTTCTCATATGAATATTGTGAACTGTGTTTTTATGTGCACACACACTTCCCTTATTTTCAGATTCCTATATCAAACCATTTGAACATCTCTCTCTCTCTCTCTCTCTCTCTACTGTAAACTGATGGACTTGAAAGGAAAGTGAGGTCTTCAAGTCCTCAATCTTCTTCTAGGTCCCAAGGGGAGGGAAAAAAGCAGTAGGTGGTGGTCTCTACCTCCCTCTTAAATCTCTTCTTCCCATGACTGCCTCTTTCTTCTTCTCCTTAGAGCATCCAACGCTGCTAATTAACAGCTCCACCTACATGACCTACAAATCTTCGACAATACTATTTCCTTGGTGAGTAAACTTGGGTTGTCGGCACCTTCGGCACATACATGAAGGATCAAAGGGTTGATGAAGCACCGTGGATCACTATGACATGATGGCCCCGGCTCGGAACCTCCTTCGGAGACACTGCGATAGCTATGGGAGCTTCTTCGATCAAACAGGACTTCAGCTCTGCGAAAGATCCGACCTAATGGCCGAAAAGGCCGCTTCAAATACTGGCAGCAATGACCAGGAGAGGGCTGCATCTGGAGAAGCTGCCGGGAGCTACCAAGGATGGCTTCAGCTTGGCACCGGTGCTTCCCGGGCCGGCGTCGCTCCGGGGGATCCGGCTGCTGGCACTAGCAGTGGAACGGGCGAGCGGCCGCAACCGCAACCTCCTCCTGGCTTGACGAGGTTGGCACCGTCGCGCCCGGCGTTGACGGCAAGTCTTGGCCACCACCCATGGTGGTTTTGGAGTCCACGTCCAACCGCAAGTGGTGTGACCATGGCTCCACCGCCAATGCCGTCACGCTGGGGTATGCAACCATCGGAATTCTTAAGGCCATCTCTAGCAATCGGCAGCCACATCAGGGTGGTCAGCCCGCCACCGAGGCTGCAGGCGGGGATGTGGCTGCTACTCAAAGCGGCGCAGAATCAGTGAGTTCGAGTACTTTGATTGCATGATCAGAACTAGACATCTTCTACTTCATCTGACAATATCTTTTTATTTTATGACAACTTTGATCATGGTTGCACTTTTCGTGCTGTTAACGCAGAACAAAGGAACCATTGCTACCGCAGATACCCAAGAGCTACTTGAGGATAAAGTACTGATGCTTACGTTTTTGCTTCTCTCTCTCTCTGTCTTTCTTTCTCCTTTCTTATGGTCTTGAATTGAAAGGAGTTGTTCTGGTAGGGATGGGAGGATGACTGCGAGGATACTGTTGAAGTACTTGGCCAATAAGCTGGGTTTGGAGGATGGATCTGAGGTACTCAAAAGACACCCTCCACATGCTTTATGTGCTTGAGCTTATCAATGTCTAAATGATTGCTACTTGCTTTGGGTATTCTGTGATCATATTTTGGACATACACTGCAAGCCTGCACTAGCTCACGGAAGAACCACAAACTATCATACACATCCACCTCTGCGGCTGTGTCAATCAAGATAGATGAGTGTGTTGTCTTCATCATTTGGTGCTGGAATCATGACAGGAACCACAGAGCTAAAATGTACATACCACAGACTCTATATCCGAAGTTACATCACTAGATGAATTACACAGCTAACTAGGCTCCCAGATCATTGTTTAACACTAACTTAGTCGAATGGATTGTCATCATATACATATAACTATAGGAAAATGTTTATGCCATAAGCTTTTTGATTGTGAGATTGAGTAGTTACATTCACGAGAAGAGGACCATAAGATCACATTACAAGATGATGACTAGAAGAATATAGCAATGTTGTAGTTTTTACATGATCGTATGCAAAAGAAAGTTGTTTTTAGGTATTGAAATGCTTTCTATCTTAGTACCAATATCTAATGTTGCAGTTCTTCATGGCTTTTTCCCATTAATACCAGATAGCTCCCTGTCAACAATTAATGTAGAAGTTATAACTTGCCATCTCTCTACAGTTCTACAGTACTAAGCTTTCAGCTGTAAAGTCCTTTTCCTTTTTTCCTCGATTCTTTTCTTTGTTAAATTGTCATTCTTCTACACCAACAAAATTTCTGTTCTTCATCTCTTTTATCTACTCTATACCATCAACCTCTAGAGTGATTACTCCTCATTATTTTGTGATGACCAAGAACACCTCCACAGTAATAATCTGCTTGATGATTCTCCAAGAGAATACTCTCATTATGAATGATAACTTACTGAACTATAGGAACCAGCTTCAAGTTCGAGGAGATGCTTTGGATGGTCTAATGATTTGCCACATATTACGTACCTTCGCACAACACCCATTTCTTAGTTTCTTTGTTGTATCATGAGGTGGTGCCTAAGGAATCTTACAACATGAGCGTCATTCCCTTAGCCTATGAGATATATATGCTCACCATGTGGCTGTAGATAATTTCCAAGGTCAACGGTAGATCTACAATTCGACATGCTTCCTGAAATATCACATCAACTGCATTCCTCATTGGCATAAAGAATTGAGTTGAGTGCAGGTGCTAGTCAAGGGAATAGCATGGGAATAACATCTAATTTGATTCCATGGTCAACCCTAGTAGGATGTCAATGGAAATAACAATAGCAGATGCACCTTCTCACCTGTGTCTATGCTTCCAAACAACACATGAGAAAAGATATAGTCAGAATAATGCTTAAAATCTATTGATTGGTTGAGTTAAACCTGTCTCAAAATCACCAACTCTGGGCACAGATATCTCTGTGGACATAAAAGTATGAACACTTTGGGTGGCAATAAAAGTGAGAATATTTAGGAGTGGTGGAATCACAACAACACAGGGCAGTGGAGGAAGGCCATGCATGCGTCCGGCAGATTCTTTTGATCACAGCCTGATGAGGTAGGTGAAAGGGAAAGCATCAAACAACAATGGCAAGAGATGGGAGGGCCACAACTTTCCATGTTGGTACGACTCCTGAGCCATCATGCTTTGTGACAGCCATGCCAAAAGCTTGGCCATGCACCATCATCCCTGAGAGGGCCTGAAAACAAGGCACCTATCGCTGCTCCCATCAAGCCTCTAGTCTATTGGTAGGCTTGGCTTTTCCATGGCCACAATGGTGGTGGTGGCGGATGGATTCTTGTTGACTTGGTTTTGCTTCTACGATAAGGGGAGGGAAAGGGACGTGAGATAGACATGGGTCACGTTAGGTGGGTCGAGTGAGGGGAGATGGCATTTGCATGTTGGTCATGCACATAGGTTCCTCTATGCTGTCTATGACTTGGCATGAAAACGTCTTGTGCTTACACTTCCTGATCACCCATTGATTTCTAACACATCCACCCATGAATCAGGTGCAGCTTTCCTGCAGAGGCCAGCAAATTCCTCCTCCGATGACACTGCACCAAGTCAGAGACCAAGTATGGTGTTCTACAGAAGCAACAGCGCTGCTGCCTCCTGAATCGGCATCCATCACTGACCATCTCATCACCCTGCATTACAGCAGAAGTGTATAGGAAACTCTTTTTCTTTTTCCCTTCTTCTTCTTCTTCTCTGACATTGTGATCATCATGGCAAATAGAAGATTGTTTACCTTAAGTACAGCATTAGCCTGGAGAAGTGCATCATGCAAGTCCCAGGCATGCAGGAATCACATGTCTACAGTGCAGTGAAAGCCTCATTGGCTTCTGCATGCTTCTCCTCCTTCCTACTTCACTGATTCCATGTCCTACTGCCTCATACTTGTCCAACATACAACTCTCAGTCATAAGATTTCATTCTTTTGTCATTCTTTGTTTGTGATCATTTCACAAAAGAATCAGGCATGTTTGACAGTAGTGGATAATAAATATGCCCATCCACATATGAATTGTTCAGAAGATTAAAAGCATATTTATGGTTGAAATGTGTCTTTTACATTGATCAGGATTTAAGAATGGAAAAAGGTAGGAATCATTTCCCTTTTTTTCGATTTTTAGTTTTTAATCAAAATTAGAAGATTGAGGTGATAAGAAAATGGTGAAATGGAGTATTGATGAAGTTATTGAGAGGAGTGCGATTCTCAAAGCAATTTGTGGAAAGTTGGAGTTAATATACAAATAATCATCATTATTCGACAAAAATAATTGTTACTTTTGCCACCAACACTATATACTAAAATTACATTATAAATATTTCTGTGTAAATTGAAAATTAATTGTTTTTGGCTCTGATATTTATGTAAAGAACAATAAACATCAATTCTTGTCCAATTCTTAACTCAATATGATAGGCTGATTAGTATAAAATTTTGGGTTCGAATCCTATCTTCATCATTTATCTTTCGTAAAGAAAAAAAAAAGGATAATCTGAGTACTAATTGAGCTGATGGGATTTTATATTGGAGAGGAGATGGAATTAGTCCCAATTCTAATGGAGTTTCAACAATTTTGCTATTTTGGAGTAGCATTTAAAACTTAGTTCTATTGTAATTGAGGCCAAATTATCTTAGGAACATCAAACTAGGAATGTTTACTAGCAACATTCATGTACTTTTGGGTTTATCATATTAAGTTATTTTTCCTATTGGGAATAGTAATTTTCAGCTTTAAACAGCTATTTTTGAGAAATTTTGTAAGATGAAGAAATCAATTTCTGTATATGGCTACTAATATGATAATTTCTCTCTCTCTCTCTCTCTCTATTTATTGGATACAAAGTAGCTTTTGCAAAAGGAACTCCATCCAATTAAAATGTCAGACAAAGTCCCTCATCTGATGTGATGTCACAACACTTATGCATTGCATGTGCATATCATGAGCTATGTATGATATGTCATGACCATATAGCTCCTGCATCTTCTAGTATGGAAAGTCCATCAATGCAAGTCATTCACAAGGTAGTGTTACAGCACATCCATGAAGAGTATTATTACATTAGTCATAAAGTTGACATGCTATGTATGTTATGCAGCAACAACAAAAAAAAAACATAATATGTTATGTAGCAACCAAAAAAAGAAACATAAAAGTTATAGATCAATATCATGTGAGGAGACATGCAATTATGTTTATAGTATAAAGTTAAATACATCGATCCTTCTCATTACCATACACACATATATACATGTAAATGTCATGTTATCTTATGTATTATCATGAAATGATATTATCTTAGAAAACATCATAAATAAATAATATATTATCAAATTAATGTGGTACTGAATTCGCCCTAAAAGATGAGATAAATCATCAGAAAGTAATTCGACAATATACAGAATTATTAGGCACATATTTTTCTACAAAATTATCCATGAGATAAATATAATTAATAAGCCTTGACTTCAAATGGCATGGGTAGAGAACTACTTCTTGTCTACATGCTTTAGGAATATGTTGTCTACTTTCTGGTGCACCACAAGCTTTATTGCCACCATTTGTCTTATTATTTGTGCTGGATTTTAATTCATAGTTTAGATCACATTTCTGCAGCTTTCCAGCACTGATTGGTGTCAGTGAAACAGCAAGAGAGAGAGAGAGAGAGAGAGGGATACTACAAACACAAACACAGAGGGAGAGAGAGAGAGAGAGAGAGAGAGAGAGAGGGAAAAGCTGGTTACTGACAGCTTTGCTGCATCAAAACTGAGAGGAAGAGATTACAAACACGCACTGCGGCATTTATTAGATCAGACACGTACGATTCAGAGATTGGCGTCCGTGGATGCACGCGCCTCTGTCTGTCAGTCTCCCTTGGCTTCCTTCTCCTTGGGCTTGCTGCTCTTCTTCGTCTTCATGAAGCAGAAGCAGGAGCAGCACGGGCACTGGAACAAGAACTTCATGATGGCGATGCCGTGCACCTCAGGCGTAGCACTCACAGCTTTGTGCTCCGATGGTGGAACTACGACCTCGCTCTTCCACCTTATCCTCCTCTCTTTATTAAATCGACTCGCATCAATTCCATCCGCGTCACTTCCAGAAGGAAGATGTCCATTACCACACTCAAAAGTCACCTCCTCTTCGATTCTTCCAAATGGTGGGTCATCTCCCCAATGTGCTGCTTCCTGAACCGCTGCCGCTGGTTCAAGTAACCCTACGTTGGGTTAGTCTTTGAATCATACGGCATTACTTTTTCTCCATAGCCAGGTTGCAGCCTGCTTGCTTACTGTCCGGAAGAGTTGAAGCGGTGTGGGGACACAGGTCAGCATGTCTTCCATCTCTTTTGTCTCGGCGGAATCTTCCATGGGAGGGCATGGCCACCGTTCTTTGGCGGAGAAAAAGGTTATAACGTGGAAGAAGACGCACATGGATGGCTTGTCAATCAGTACTCTCTGTCTCCCATAGTGAGTTGCTTGGACTTACGAGTGCATGTTGCTGTGGTAGTTCTACTTTCACTGCACGTAATGATGCTCTCTTCTTCCGATAATTGCGGATCCTGTAATGTCTTCATTTTATTGGGCTTGCTGGTGGGGAAGAAACACGAAAACCGTGTGGGTTGTCTATTCTTTTCCCCGGCAACAACAGCTGCACCACCAACAACAGTCATCATTCATCTTAAGATTCTCTCGGCCCACGGATAAGATCACGTCACCCCCATCCGTAGCAACTTGTATGTATAAGATCATCCACCACAGTTCATTAGACATGTAGTTCATCTTAAGTAGATAGAGCTTATCCCCGTATCCCGGACGCTTTCTTTGACTATAATGTTGGTTTATTTTGACTTTTGCAGCCTGCTTGCTTACTGTCCGGAAGAGTTGAAGCGGTGTGGGACACAGGTCAGCATGTGCCTTCCATCTCTTTTGTCTCGGCGGAATCTTCCATGGGAGGGCATGGCCACCGTTCTTTGGCGGAGAAAAAGGTTTATAACGTGGAAGAAGACGCACAATGGATGGCTTGTCAATCAGTACTCTCTGTCTCCCATAGTGAGTTGCTTGGACTTACGAGTGCATGTTGCTGTGGTAGTTCTACTTTCACTGCACGTAATGATGCTCTCTTCTTCCGATAATTGCGGATCCTGTAATGTCTTCATTTTATGTGGCTTGCTGCTGGTGGGGAAGAAACACGAAACCGTGTGGGTTCTATAAAATAATGTATGGTCCTTTTTTTTATTGTCGAAAAACCACTATAAATATTATTAGATAATTCATATATATATATAATTAATTAATTAATTAATGGACAAGTATGTGCTTGTGTCGGTGGGTTGGAATGTGGGTCCCAAAACTAACCGAATCGGGTCGGATTGATCCGATCCGATCCGTACCACTTCTTTCTCTACTCTCCTTTGCGAACGGACGCCTCTGTCGCCCGTCGTCGTCTCTCGTTCTTAGAGGGCGAAGGTGATGGCGGAGGAAATGGAAGAGGCAAAGAGGAGAGGAGGAAAAAGAAAAAGAGACGGAAGATGCGGAAGAGAAGAGATTACAAGGAAAGAGCGGAGGAAGACGAGGTAGGGAAGGAGGGATGCGCTCGAATCGGTTCACTCAATCTCAATTAAGAAGATTACGTCTATTCATTACAAATGCAAATCGATATGATTCTGTCGTACTTACATCCCTGTTTCATGAACCTGTAATTTCACTGCCCTCAATTGATAACTGCAAAGTTTGTTTGTGTTAATTGTCAGTCCAATTATTCGAATTATTAGATTCATCAGATGTATTTTGTTCATGAGTTCCTTCTTATTTTTATGTTTTTTATATCTCCATCTAAGCTAATAAAATGCTCCACTAATTATTATAATTCGTAAGCTTGCGCTGCTAGGGCTTTGGATGAGTCCGCAATTGGTATGACAGAGTTTGAGTGAGGGTTGATTTTGATCTTGAGCCTTGAGCATCGATATTATTTTTCTTTGATATTTTAATGTGTTTTAAGTAACATTTTTTGGTGATATTTGTTGGGAACCTTTTTATGATATCTTTTTATGCTGTGGAATCATGCATCCCTGTGCTACAATTATGATTTTCTCTAATTATTTTTTTTTATCAATGATGATGATGACTGCAGCCTTATGGAGATTAGAACTTATTGGACCACATTAGAAGAAGAATATGCAGCAAGTGTATGTGATAGAGGAAAGGGGGAAGTGGGGAGAGGGGAAGAGGAGGGGTTTGGATGAAACACACCGCCCACAGATTGCCTACCATCCCCTTGGGTTTGACCTCCCAGGCACATAAAAAGGGCTTGCCCTCTACCAAGCATCTTCACTGTCTCTTCCTTGAAAGCAACCTCTTGGTTGAACAGGCCAACTGCTACCCTCTCATGAATCTCTCTCCTGTTTAGAGTAAGAGGTCCACCATCCTTCTTTTCTTTTGATCTTATTCTCTTACACCCATCTGCCTCTGTTCCTTGATTGGAAAAGGGGATCTGGGTCTTTGCCACTCTCATTATTTGCTTGTTACTTTCTGAATCTAACGGCCAGGAGCTGGGGCAGAGTCTCATAATAGAGAGGGTTGAAGGTGATATTGGATTTCCCATACTTCTTTCATGTCTTTTCTGTTGACTGCATCTATAAATTTATCTGACCTGTGGTAATGGTGTCTTATAGTTGTTGGTGCTTGGCTATGACTTTTTTTAGTACTAGTAATTTTAGTTGAAGGATCTTTTGTTTGTTACATGAGGGTCTGCACCTTATATCACCGGGCTTGGAATCTGTTCCTACAATATTTGAAAGTTTCAAGATTTTTTTTCTTATTTTGTAAATTGTAGCAATAAGGAATTGTGCCAGTTTCATGATGTTTTGTTTCTTATTCTTATCAGATTGTATTGTTGGTTATGTGGATGTTACTTTCGGCATCGGATTTAGTAAGCCTCTGCAATTTTTCTAATTCTGCTCGGTTATCATTGGTTTAAACATTTGAAGTTCATTGGAACAGATTTAATTTACTGGTGAACTATGTTCTGGTGTGGGATGTAATCTTATGATTGGAAATATTACTGCATTATATATACTTCAGAAGTTCAGATACAACATTTCTGGTGAACTATGTTCTGGCGTGGGATGTAATCTTATGATTGGAAATATTACTGCATTATATATACTTCAGAAGTTCAGATACAACATTTCTTTTTGAAGAGATACTTTAGATACAACCTAAGGCAAGCAAACTGATAAGCAGGTGCTAAATACTGCAAAATGGGAAAAGAAAGTGGTGTAATTGCAGTGGAAGAAAAGGTACTGATCTTTGTATGCTGATATGAACCTTTCTCATACAATTTGCTTGTTTTTGCCATGAATTTAAAGTCCCTGTTGCTAACGGTCATGTTTCTTTAGGGTGCGTTGATGCTGTAACTGCTGAAAATACTACGCATTGACCGATGGGAAGGTTTAACTTGTTGATTATGTTTCTTAGCTCATGTGATCAAGGAACTAATTCCACGGGTGGGGGGCAAGGTTCATGTGATTTTGGCCGACATTTAACGTCCAAGGTTTCTCTATAGTGGAAGTCAGCCAAAGAATTGTAGCTTTACTACCAACAAGTCATAATGGGAAGCAATCATCATCCCATTGAACACCATCGAGAGTACATCAGCTGCAGTGTTTTATGTTGCATAAGTAAAGATCATTGCATTTGCCTGATGAATCAAATGATTGCAAAGCTATGAGAAGGTACATGGTCTTTGTCTCCTATTGGATTTCTTATGCATACCTTCTGGTCTACTGATGACGCAGTAGGTTATGAAGGAATGGTTTTAGTCATTACACATGATTCTATTCAGAGGAAAAAAATTGCAGTTTCAATGATGAAGCTTTAAATGAAGGATTCTAAGTTCTAGAAGTGTTGCTATGAAATAATAAATTTGAAATACTGTGAAGAACCTATGTTTCTTGCAGTTTCACTCTAGCAATCTGTCTTAATGTTCTTAGTTTTTGTACTTCCATATTCATCCAAGTATGAGTTGAGTAAAATATATTGGTAGAAGACTTCAGGAATTTTTTGCCTCTCACTTGCTTTTGATCCTTGTCTATTCTTTTTTGCATAGCACTCATGCAGAATTCTTCCTGGGAATTGATTGTGCTGCTGCTCCTTACAACACTGCAGGTTAAGAACCTTGTTGTTGTCTTTGTGCATCGTCATAATTCAGAAAATGAAACTGTGTTTTAGCCATATGCTCTTGTAGGCAAAACACATCCAATTGATCCTCTGTAAGTCGGTCTGAGGATGAGTATTACTTTTTTCAAACATTGTTTTATGAACCCCATGTATATGATCTTAAATGGTGTTAACTGAATCTAAATCCCACAAAAATATGAGTATTTTCATTTGAAAAGCTATTCTAGGAACTTCTATGTAGATTTGCTTGATTCCTAGGATTATAAGCCTTCAAGATGTGTATGCATCCCTTAATGTATTCTATTCCTTCAATTCATGAAATTGCTGATTAATATGATGTAATACTATTATATTGCTCTTGTTCTTTAATGTTTAGAAATAAGGTTAGGCTTGTATTGGTTTGAACTTCCGGATACATCTTTTTCTTTATCTTATTGTATTCATGAACTTTCTAAGAAATTAAGGGGCTAAATTGTGTCATTTTGAAGGTGATAGGAAACCCCAAGCTTAAGTTGCTAATGTAGCTTGAAAATGAAACCATGAATGAGCTGCAGGTGGCCAAGATTTGACTATAATATTTGCATATTGTTATTTGCTATATAACAATGATAACTTTTATTATTAGATCATTGACACCATTGTGCTTAGTAGCAACATTATTACCTGTTCATTTGCTTGCTGTTTGCATCCATTACCTGTGTACATATTTTTGGAGTTATTACTACTGCACAGTTAATAGGTCATAAATTCCAATCAGGGAGGTCTTGTATATAATGCAATATAGCAAAAGAAAATTATTAGAACCTGTAATCTCACACCACACACTACTTAAATATTCAGATAAACACAAATGGAAGAGAATAAAAATGAGATCAGCACAATAAAAAAAGAAAATCCAACATGTTTATTAATGTTCATTGCACAAGCAATATAAAACAACTTGTTGCATATTTTGCATGACTTAAACTGATAGATTTTTTTTTATTGTTGTCAAATCATATTAATCTTCATTACACTAATGTCCCCTATTTAACGATTTAGATATTCAGAATATTCCGGAAAATAAATTATATATATATAGTTAGTTAGTTAGTTATTTTTATATTTATTTTCTTAAATTTTAGTTTAATATTTATATAAATATAAAAAAGAGGAACTTTTATTATATCTCTTTGCAATTAATATTATATCTCTTTAAATCCTTTCGTATGAGTTGAGGCCAACACGATAAGCGATGTCGCTCACGATGGAAAGAGACGATGATGGTGTGTCGACGATTAAACATGACTTATATTAAAAAAAAAAGTGTCAACGATTAAGGATGACTCATATTAAAAAGAAAAAAAAAACATATCAAGTAAAAACAGGAGGCCATGGGATAAAAGTTGTATAGTAAATATTTTTTAGATAAAATATTTATTATATTATAGATATTTTATATTATTTTGTAATAATAATTATCTTTAACTACTGTTAACGGCAACGTTACCTGCGTTCGGATCCAATGTCACCGCGGACGGATCACGTGAGTTAACTCGCCCACCGTTTCCACTGCCATTAACATCCGACGGATTGTGTGCCCTTCGGCGGATCCCCAAAAGCCGAAACGCTAGCGTTCGAATTCGATCCTCGCTCTTCCATCGAGCTCTCTTGCCCAAATGGAAGGAAGAGGAGGAGGCACGGAGGAACGCAGGCGGAGCAGCAACAATGACGTGATCCGGTTGGAGCGCGAGTCCGTCATTCCCATCCTCAAGCCCAAGCTCGTCATGAAGCTTGCGGATCTCATTGGTGCCCCATTGGCCTCTCATCCTTTAACAATCTTTGATCTTTTTATACTTCCGATCCTTTTCTTCGGTGTCATTTGAGTTATTGGAGCTTGTATTGTTTGCAGTAATTGTTTTGATTTGATGATTGATATGATATGTCTGTATCTTGCGACAAAATGCATAACTGCTTGATGAGAGAGCTCCATTACCCTGAAATGATCATAGATGGGATAGGAACAAACACATCAGTGTATGATTTTGACAATAGATGGATGGCATGCACCAGAATAGGAACAATAAAGATGTATAGGAGTTGTTGCTTTGGTAGTATGTCTGCTATAGCTATTAACGCCTTCCTACTTTTTTTGCCCTTTACCTCATCTGCAGCTTAAAAACCCTTGTCTTTGTTGGTCAATGAATGCATCCGATCTCTTCTAAGGGTCATTGGAACAATTAACCTAACTAGTTCTCATCGATTTTTAACATTCGTCGCTTTGCTGAAACTGATGCGGTTCGGTTGACACAGATTTGAAGCGCCCTGTGTCTCATCATGAAATTGACCAGAAACCACATGAGTTTGACCAGTGCTGCAGCATTTTGAGTTTTCTAATAAATTGGCTGAGAATTTAAACGGAAGCTCCATTCTTAGTACCTTTGGTGTTTCTGTTCTGCTCTGGAATTTTCTTAAGTATGTTTGTGAATATTATGAATCATTTGTAATCAACAGACCTTTTATAATTTTTCCTCATCTCCTTGTAATATGGAACTTAGAATGTGTAGGTTGACCTTTCTCAAATTATGGCAACATGATTTAGGTTACTTTTACAGCATTCGGATGTCCATGATGATACCTGGTTCAACTCTACCATTGTGAAAGGCATGTTTAGATATATAGTGATTTTCAGTCAATCTCCATAGGGTTCTATGAAACTGAAAACTGTATAGTGGTGTTAAATAGTTAGTGGGCCACATAAGAAAAATACCAAGTCGTCATTATATTTCATCCAAATTGGTTTGCCAAAATAAAGGAGCAAAATTCTAATTAGATAAACGAAGTCACACTAAAGATCAAATGACTTGAGTTTAGAAACTTGCCAAAGTAGTGTAAGTTTTCTATCTGAAATTATTGCCCAATTCTTGTTGATGTACAGCTATGTTCACTTTTCTTCTACTGTTTTATTCTACATGTGACAAAACAAGTGAAGACATGGTTTATAAATCTGTACATTCCTCAGCATGTCAGTCTAATGATATTATTTATTTACTTCATGCCTACTGTGGGCTTAACTACCTTTACATGTTTCCTTATTCTCTTGCAGAGCAAAATTCTGACAGGACTGAGTTTTTGAAGCTCTGTAAGAGGGTTGAGTATACTATTAGAGCATGGTACCTTCTCCAATTTGAAGATCTAATGGTATGAATTTGCAATTTTCTTTATTGTTTCATAGTCATGAACTGGAAAATTGCATGTGTATGCATGATGATAACTGAAGTTTCTTATTGTTGGATGAAGTATGTTCGTTTTGATTCAAAATGATTTTTGTTTTTCAGCAATTGTATTCTCTATTTGATCCTGTTCATAGTGTTAAAAGATTGGAGCAGCAGAACTTGTCTCCTGAAGAGATTGATGTTCTTGAACAAAATTTCTTGACCTATTTTTTTCAGGTGAGTTAGCATTGAATCTTTCATAGGATCTCTGTGGTTATACCTTGAGTTTTAACTACTGCTGTTGTATATTACAATGTGCACCATTTTCATGAATATGCTTATCACATCTAGGTACATATATATCAGATCAAATTCACCATGCTGTATTATACAATTATGGCATTTTTGAGCATTTGAGTCTTCAACATTTCAATGTGCTAAATCAGCACAAACATATGCTAAAAAGGGATTGGATAAACATTGAACTACAATGTTTTAGATACTTCATGCTGATTTAGAAGTGTATTAGAGATGCTATAAGGTGTTACTTTTCTCTCAGCTATTGCTTTCCGTGGTGGTTGTGTGGACTCTTACAACTTGAGAATAACATAGCATGAGCTTATCGCTCGATATTTTGGAATGAGTTCTGTCACAGCTCACAAAAAAAATTGTGCACAAATCTCTTGGATATGTGAATAGGACATGTGATTTGTTACTGATTTGACATGAAAACTGATATTCTTTCTCCTTGTTCCTCTGTGATTTCAAATAAAAAATGAGTTTTTTTGGCATACAAGAAATAGAGAATTGATTCCATGAAGTGGATGTCATTCACCATGGTAGACTTTGAACAATTACATAAATAGTACTGAATTCATTTATAATTCAAACATCATATCAGGCTTTCTGGATAGTGATAACCTTTGGTTCTTCATGATTTCAAGACAATCTGTTTACCTTCCTTTCATTGCAATGCAGGTAATGGAAAAGAGCAACTTTAAGATAGTGACTGATGAAGAGATTGATGTTGCACACCATGGGCAGTACTTATTGAACCTTCCAATCAAAGTTGATGAATCCAAGGTCAGTGCATATGTACTTCAGAAAAAGAAGTGTAATTTTGTTTGCGTATACAGCATTCTTTGTGATTGCAGTTTTGATCACCAATTTGTTTCACAATTTTTTTGAATGTAGCTTGACAAAAGGCTTTTATCAAAGTATTTTAAAGAGCATCCTCATGAAAACCTTCCAGAATTTTCAGATAAGGTAATAAGTAGTAGTCTTTTTTTGGGATCAAAACTATGTACAGTTGCACAATTCAACTGGTTGTTCTCAATATTGTTTGCTTTTCGCATCAACAACTTGATGCTCTTAGGATTTGTATTACAGTCTTTGTAATAATGGTGTGGCTTTGGTATTTCATGACATTGCATGATTAATTGTTTGGTTCTGTTCATATAGATACATGTTTATGAAAGCAATGAAGAGCTATTTTTGCTGCTCCAATTTTTAACTACTTAGTAGGACCCTTCCTATCGTAAATACCACTCACATACCGAAAAGAGCAAAGGAGATTGGCTAGAAATATGCTCATATGCAACAAATTATATTGGTGAAGGAATTTGGTGCAAAAATAAGACAGGGGTCTTGCACTTTCAAGATAATAGGATGAGATTAGCTGTGTGAAGTATAATAGCACTATGGAAAGATATTAGCATTAGTGAGTATGATGATTAGGAGATTTAATGTCATATTTTTTAATACATATTGTTCCGATACCGATTTCAGTAACTAATTAGACTAGTATGATTGTGGTATATGGAGCGGTGTACCAATACATATCGCTCGATATCATTGAATAAAAATAGTGATTGATATGTATCGAACTAGTTGGTATCTGAAACCCTGTTCATGAGAAACTAGTTGAGTGGATGAAAATTTAAGGAAATTGATACTTTGACAGCACCAGATATAAACTTTACTACAAACAGAGAGGAGAGTATAGAAATGGGTTAAGTTCTACAATAAATATGGATTTTGAGAAATATGTCATAAAGGTAAAGGAGTTGGTGATAGAAATTTATTAGTAAAATTTTTGTTGGGAGAAGACATTGAATATTATATGTTTGCACTCAAATAATATTAGATAATGAAATGAAAATTTTGGAAAAAAATTAGATTGAATATTTAATAAAATAGCTTTACCAAGTTGGACCAGCTTTGTACCATGCCGAACCAGGTTCTTGTGTATTGAGGTCTTCTAGATTGAGGAGCCATATTGAACCAATTCATTTTTGTGTGGACCAAATAGTCTCTTCCTGTGCTCTGGCCTAATGGGCGATGGTCTGTGGTCGGGCTGTATTGTAATAGAATAGGAAGTGGCAAAAGTAGAGTAAGTTGTCATAGTTCCTACTTCTTTCACATAAAGGAAAAAGAAGAAGATATTCCTTTCGTTTCTTTTCTTTCCTGTTATCCACTTTCTGCTCTTTCCCTTTCCTCTATGTGTCTGCAAAAATTTATATGGGTCCATGTGGACATACCATATTTGTCAACCAGCTAATAGTAATGTGGTATAGTAGGATGATGAGATGATCAGAATTTGGATGTATAGAGTAAAATTTACATATCCTGGAATCCTATATTGCAAATGGACTAGAGTGGAAATATTTTGATAATGCAACACAGTATTGAAGTAATATCTGAAATGACCTATAATACACATCACAGAATGGTTAAGCACAGTATTGAAGCAATATTTTGATAATGCAATAGAGAATATTGAAAGGTGATGCTCAATATTAAGGTTGTAAATTGAAAACTTGTATTTTTTGATGTATCGAACTTTTGAGACTGGACAAGAACAGAAGATGCTTTTCAATTTGATATTGACCAGATAACAAAGTTAACAACAGAAGGTAATTTCTGCACTTTACGGGTATCAAGTTATGGTTTAGATCAAATGAGTTTCTTGGTTTTTGTTTAGCCTTGGGCTTTTCCCAGTTAGGTTAGGCGTTTATATGTTGCTAACCTCATGCTGGTGGATTGGGCTTGTGTGTGTAGTATAATAGCTTCTTTGATCAATCGTTTGTACCAAAAAAACAAACAATAGAGAGAAAAGTGGGGAGGAGTAACAAGACAAGTGAAAGCTGTAAATTTTTAGAAAATTTCAAGCTATCCATAAAAGGAAAAGTAGAGGAAAAATAAAGAATAATGGCTATAGTTTTAAGGTTTCTCACTCTCTAATTCAAACTGCTGAACCAAATGAAATCAAACTATATTAGGCTCTTTGGCTAAATTAGTCCTTAAAAATGAGTTGATGTTTGGAATATAAAGCATTAGAGATAGATTCAAGCAAGGCTTGTCGTTTAATGCGGCAAGGAGGCAAAATGAGATGTAGGGACACAAAAGAAAACAATCTTTTTGGATAATTTATGATACTTAAATTTCAACGTCTAGAAAGATTGGAAACATAAGGTGACTTAACAAGAAGTCTTGGGAACAAAAGCGTTCCATATCAATCGGTACTTAAAGTGGAAAACCAAGAGAGTTTGTCCAACTTATGTATTATATCCGATTGTGCTTATGTATCCAACAAGATTAATAATTTGCTTTGTAAGTCGAGAAGAGTATACTTTAAATATCTCCTTGTAGTCTTTTGTTCTCAACATATATGGACTCTTATTTTAGACGTATCATGGAATCTTCTTTTATAATTGAGGTGAACTAGTATCTGTTGTAACAGTTATTTATGCCTTTTTTCATCACATTCTGACATGGTTGCAATTTTACAAGTATGTCATTTTTCGTCGGGGCATTGGAATAGATCAAACAACAGATTACTTTATAATGGAGAAACTGGATATGATCATTTCTCGGCTATGGCTGTGGTTCCTCAAGAAGACGAGGTATTTAGTTATTATTGTTTTTTCATACTTCTCTTATCTAATTAGTAAAACCTGCTACTGTTGATAATATGTGCAGGCTACAAATGCTCTTTTCCAAAAGACAAAGCAGAAAACCAAAGAGTGATCCCAAAAAAACAGATGAGCTTAATCCTGAAACAGAAGAAGAAGATCTATATGTTGAACGTATCCGGATTGAAAACATGGAATTGAGGTTGTAAGTTTTGCCTGAATTTCTTTTTTTCTTCGTTTCATGTTTTGAAGACTGATTTTCCTACCTTTCCTCTTTTGCTTCCCTCGTTGGTTCATAAAGCATGCGAAATTTGTTTGGCAAGATTCTGATACAGGAGCCTACTTTTGATAGGATGATTGTTGTCTATAGGTATGTTAGAATTTTTATTTACAAGTTTTGAGACTTGATCTTTCAGTAAATTCTCAAGTACTTAATTGTAAAATTATGATACTGAATGTCTATGAAAGTGAAAATTTTCAAGAAGTTATCAAACTTAACTTGTTTGCACACTAGATGTTTAACCCCTTACTCATGTATCTATAGTTGATAAATATACAGGCGGGCTGGCACCAAGAACAAGATTGACCCAGGAATATTTGTTAAGCACTTCAAAAATATCCCTATGGCTGATATGGAGTTAGTATTGGTCAGCATATATTTAACTTCTGAAAGAAGGAAAAATAGATATTATTTTTTTGTTTCCAGTAGATTTTCCTTTTGATCTGATACTTGATATATAATGTATGAATTTGTAGCCTGAAAAGAAAAATCCAAGTTTAACTCCTATGGACTGGGTCAAGTTTCTTGTTTCTGTCATAATTGGGCTTGTAAGTCTAAACTAAATCAATTAAATTCATTTGGTGTTTTTCTATCTCATCATTGTAGCTTGAATTTCTTTGCAGGTTACTCTTGTTAGTTCACTTGAATTGCCTAAAGCAGATATATGGGTTGTTATAGCTATCCTTTCTGGTGTTGTTGGCTATTGCGCTAAGGTCTATTTTTCGTAAGCACTTCTTGAAACTTCTCAAATAGTTTTTTTGTGTGAAGTCATTAATACTTATATACTAAGACCTTCAAGTAAATAGAAATTTGTGCAAAGTCGTTTCTACTTATGTTGGTTTGAGTAAGACCTGGTTCGAGTAAATAGAACAGAATATCATCTTGATTGCTTCGTCCTTCACAATTCTTCAACAAATTTCTCCTTTTGTTCATTAATGAGGTTTTATGATTTTTCTTGTTATTTGCATTGTTAGTAGAGCATGTTTTTGTTGCATCTTTCAGTTCTGAAGAAAGCATTCTGGGCCATTAAATCATACCAATTTCCTTCAAGTCTTATATCCGCCATGGTAGATTTGACCAGCAGGGAGGATTCACCGAACAAGCTACAGTCCCAAGCAGCACTTGACACTAGGTTGCAATGAATTTCATGACTCAAACTCCATGAGAGAAATGTTCCATTAGATTGATAGGCGTGAAATCATATGATAAGCTCAGACTAATGATAGTACCCCATAATATATTCACATGCATCCTCCAAAGTTGACGTGGCATTAAATTGAGGTTTCACAATATGTCCTACACATTGCTCATGATCATGTCATAGTACGAATCATGTGAGGTCCAACCTAATGATGACTCTAGATTATTATGTGGTTTCATTTCCATCTACAATGATGGCTCTATGTTATTATGTGCTTTCATTTTCATCTACAGTACCCTTTTCTGGGATGTGTCTGACTGTTGTTTTATGTCAATTTTGATATGAATTGTGATTATCAGGTCTGATGGATAACATGACCTGTTAACTTGATAGTGTCAAATTGTAAAATATGAAAAGTGGGTATGTCCAGTGCATGAGGTTCCCATCAATATGGGGACTAAGGAGGGTCAACGATTTCCGTAACTAGAACCTTGATTTTCAGGTCACAAAGGAGCAAACTTACTGTTATACCATGGCTTGTCCCCTCGAATTATAAAATATGAAAGCCACAATTATTAATTCTTTGGTATATATAGTTATCTCGATTTTTTTTATTTTATCCATCCTCGTATCTTTTTTTTTTATTTCAGCTTATCTACTGATGATATTAATCAGTAATAGACAGAAAGAAGTTTGAAAGATTATATGATCTAGCTAGCTGGTAAATGAAATTAAAAAAAGGATGACCTTATCGTGGCTTTTTAATTAAACTTATAATATGTCAAGCTCTAATTATTTTCTTGTTCATAATATCATAATTTGTGACCTTGATTATTTTTGTGCTTCCGCAACTGGAATCACATGCTTTGTTTAACTTTATCTAAACCTATTGCATGTAACACTTAATCATTTCTCTCAAATTCTCAAAGTTGTAGTCATCTTCGCAGATATATCACTCCTTTGATGTCAAATTAATCTAGTTTTCATGTATGCTTTCGGTGTGTTAATACCTTCCCTTGGATTTAAGGATGACGATTCAAAAAGTTGATTTTAAGTTCATTAATTATTGAGTTCATGTATTTTTTAGCGCTGTTATGCTAATGTTTAAATGTTACACTGCAGATTTCAACAAAACATGGAAACTTACCGGAATCTTATCACACAGTCAATGTATGACAAACAATTGGATAGTGGGAGAGGCACACTTTTGCACTTATGTGATGATGTAATCCAACAGGAAGTAAGTTATCATAAAGAGTTATCTATCATCCATGCAGGAATCATCAAACTTTTCTGTTGAACAGCACAACATTTGCTCTATTTCAATTATCACAGAATTTCTTCATATTTTCAGGTCAAGGAGGTCATAATTTCTTATTTTATTTTGATGGAGCAGGGAAAGGCAACAATTCAGGTCCTGTTTGTTCAAAGATTTTGTATTCTGTATCTTTTTTTTTCTGTTGAGTGCCAAAGTTGGACCAATTTGAGCTTTCATCAGTTTCCCTTCTAAATGTGTATTTAGGATCTTGATTTTCGGTGTGAAGAACTCATTCAGGAAGAGTTTGGAATGAAATGCAATTTTGAGGTTCTAGACGCAGTCCAGAAGTTAGAGAGACTTGGAATCGTTGCAAGAGTATGTACACAAAATACTTGCACTGACATTTCTTTTCGCTTCAAATAGCAATCGAGACATGCAATGATAGTAAAATTGTTTTAGTTTTCATCAAAGGATCTCATTATTATTATAAATTTTTCGTGTGTGAAGAACTGCAGAAGAATCTTTCCTTTGTGGGTGAAGAACTGCAGAAGAATCTTTCCATGATTGGAGAAATTTGGTAGAAAATGTGTTGCAGCTCAATGAAGAATAAAAAACCACAGAAATAGACAGCATCATTGGATTTGGATGCTTTTGTTTCTGGGGAACACTGACCTAATACTTGTATTGTAACAATTTTGCCCTGTTTTCAAGGCCCTTCTTTCTTCAAAGGAGGATGGTATCCATCAAAAGAGAGTGGAGGAAAGAAAGAGGAGAAAATGGTATAGAGGAGATAAGAAGAAGAAAGAAATTGAAGAAGAGAGGAGAGAATGAGAGAAGAGGAATAGAAAACAAGGAACTCCTTTCGGTATTGATCGCTATTTACCAGTCTAGGAATGAACTTGTACGCGGACCTGACCCATTTCGGTCAATCTGGTCCGTATTAAAAAAACCCCTATGGCATGAGCCCTTGTCGGCCACTGCCTACGGCACGACTAACTCTCCACAAGCATGCTCCTCTTCCTCCTTATCTTTCTAAACCTCCTCCCTCTTCTTTCTCTTCCTCTACTTCTTCTTCCTTCTACTCTTTTTCTTCCTCTACCGTCTTCTCTTCTTCCTTCTACTCTTTTTCTTCCTCTACCGTCTTCTCTTCTTCCTTCTTCCTCCTCTTCATTTACTGCCTTCACTTCTTGCTTCCTCTTCTATTTCTTCATCCTCTTTGACTCTTTGGTACATATCGTGTACCATGTGTTAGTATAGTGTTGGTACACTAGTACCATTCAGTATGTACCATCCAGCCAGGGACTGGTACAATACTTGATTGCGATCCTTGATAAACTTGTAGGCACATACTATTTTTTAGTTATAGTCTCTTACCCCTCACCTCCTATTACTATTCAGAATAGGATTACTTAACAAGGCTTAAGTTGATTTGGTAGCAACTTCCTGCAGGACTTGACTCAGGTTTTGACATGCATTTAATCCAGTGTGACCATATTCTGGTTTGAGGTGGATCTTAGGTCCCACTAGTGGGCCCACTCAAGTGGTATGGAGCCTAATAATTATCAAAGTCGGCCTATATTGGTTGTTAACCTTGGGTTCTATAGTATCATTCGAATGATCTTTTGATTGAAAAAAGTATCTTCAAATCATCTGAATTTTGCATCATAACATGTATATGTGCATTACATAATTTCTAAAAGAAAAAAGTGTCTATAACCTAGACAAACAAAACTTAGCAAGTTGCAGCGACAACCATGTGACATTGGTGACTCATGGACAATGTGGGCTGTTCCTAATGTAATAGATAAATAGTTATACATAATCATGTAATAAAATTTTTTGGATGCTATCTAGGCATTCTCAACCGCATTCTCAACCTGTTCACTCTGCTATCTCTGTTGTCTTCAATATTTCGCTGAAGTGTTAGTACATGACGTGATTCACTGGTCTATCATATTGCTTGGCAAATAATTTTGCTGTACTACTTATTCCACCTCTTTCCATTAAGAAAGTTGCTATGTATCAATGAGAAGAGTACCTTGGAAGCAAGATCTAGCTGCATCATATCCTGTTTGACGTCGATCATATGGGATGTTGGCTTCTTGCTATTTCTGAAACGATATGAAATTGTTGATTGGTTTATTAAATTCACTTGCTTTATGTTCTACTTCTCCGTCAGGATTCTATTGGAAGAATATACTGCCTTCCTTTGAAGCGGGCCAATGAGATCATAGGTCCTACCACCGAGGAATTGGTGGTAAAAGCTACACAAAGCTCTGCTTAATGTTTACTGGGTAATCTTCTTTCCTCATCTTAGATCAGCTAACTATATGATTTCTTTTCGAATAATCGCACGTAATCCATGTGGAGCGGACTATTGTTTTTTCTTGCTTCAGATAAGCCGAAAAGATGATGATATAAAGATCAAACTGATGGACGAACCTTGTTGCCAACTTCCCACAGACATTGCCATCTGATTTATTTGGATGATGATGCAGCAATTAAAGGCTATTCTGACTCTTTTCATCTTTATTGATGTTGATTTAGAGTTGCCTGAGAGTATTGCCAGTTTGATTAATGATTTGATGTGCTATTAAGAGTTAAATCTTATTATTTCATTTCATAATGTGTAGAACTATTACATATCTATCAGAATTGGACCAAACATCGACTCGATTGAATCATTGGGTAAATTGATGGATCCAAAGTCTATGCATGAATTTGTTGCATCTTCGTTCGGATGGCACAAAAATTGAGGACGAACTGCATTTAGTCCAAAATATAAGTGATTATTTCTTGAATGATTAATCCTTTCCTATCAATTAACCCTTGTTAGTTGTTTGTGGTTTGATTGCTACTTAAAACTTTATTTATAAGAATAATAGGAGTATTAGTTTCTTGGATAGACCTTTACAAAAATATTTTATGCAAAGATATTAATATTTCTTTCTACTGTTTTTCAAGTTAAACTCGATTACTCCTTCAAATCTTTGATTATCTTCGATGAAAGGTTTGACAAGGATTATATTTTTTTCCTTGGCAGATTAAATTACTCCTCTTTGATTTCTTCGGAACAACCAAAACAATCAGCTATTCCACACATATCATTCCATGGTGTTATCAAGTTAGTGTTGCGCTCTTCGCAGATTAAATTACTCGCTTCATCATTATATATATATATATATATATATATATATATATATATATATATATATATATATATATATATATATATATATATATATATATATATATATATATATATATATATATATATATATATCAATGCATGGATAGGTAGTCACAGACTGAAATGGAGGAAGGATTGGACGTGAATCACACGAGGAATCAAGCAGGACGAAGGCTTATTATATGTATGTGGAGATGTGATCCATGAATGAATGCATCACAACTCCATCATCATGCTCCTCTCGCAAGCATCTCCTGGAACTCCTCCTCCTGGTACTGGAGCAGCGCGACACGGCTCTGCGCCCGTAGTTGGTCGTAGAACCTCTTGATGAACTCCTCCGCCTCGTCGTCCACCTCTTCTCGGCTCAGTCCGTCTTCCTCCTCCGATGAATAGTTGGATACCCGGACGGAGAAGGGCGACGACAGCGAACTGCGTTGTCCGATCCTCGGCAGGTCCACGGCGGCGCGCCGCGGGGTGTCGTCGGCCTCCTCGACGACGGCATGCAGGCAGGGGAAGTAGCTGTGGCGGCGCTTGGCGTGGTAGAAAACAGGGTTAGGGCTGTTGCTGCACGAGAACTCGTACTCGCATGGCGCAAAGGTTGGGATCTCAGGCCGAGAGTGGTGGTGGTGGTGGAACTGGAACATGAGGCTACCGAGGGACTTGCCGAGGAGCTTCCCTCTCTTCATCAACAGGTTCACGTCCATCAACAGCTTCCGCTTGGAGATGAAGCCCTTCCTCATCATGAAGAAGGCTACCCGTAGGTAGCCCCACAGCTTCTTGGCGGTGACATGCGAGTGGAGCTCCATGGTCAGGGCTTCCAACTTCCGCGAGGTCCTTCAACCTCGCAGAAGAAGAGAGAGCCCGTGATAAGAAGCTTGGAGGAGCGGGGGAGGAGGGCATTTATAGATGGAGGACTGCACACATCATATGGCACAAGACATGCCAAGCTGATGTGTGATTTGCGCACTGAAGAAGGAAAAGCTTAGTGCAGAAGAGAAGGAAAAGGAGAAGAGGAAGGTGGACCATGGCAGCTGCTTTTTCTGAGAAGGCAAGCTCAGCTGCTACCCCGCGTCTCAGCAAAGCAAAAGGGACCCATCCATCACACTGTAGCGAGGCCAAAGAAGCAAACACATGCCTGAGAGAGTGGAGATCCTCTCTCGTCTTCTTTGCAGGATGGAGGAAATGATGCACTTCCCTGTGATTGGAGATCATTGCAAAGGTATGTGTTCTTCTGACATTAAAGTATTCTTAAGCAAATAACCAATTTATTCTCATGAGAATCCAATCCATCCATCATCTTTTACACTTAATTCTTTATGAATAAATAAATGCTCCACCCACCCCTTCTCTCAATCTATCACAAAGATTACTTATTTCTGCTGAATTCTAACAATCATGGCCATGCATATATTTCCACTTACTTTCTCATTGGTAGCTTCAGTTTTTCTTTTGGATAGCAAGCAATGGTCTAACTTGATCCAGTAGGTCTCCTCTAAAAGTTCATGATTGCATATGGAGGATTTCCAGGAACAAGCAATCGACATCAACCAATCGATTGCTGAACTTCCAATCACTTCAAAGCAATTGCTCATCTGTGATCTTGACTCTTTAAACTCTTTGCCAGCTTCATCAGTGATTTGACTAATTGTTTGGACCAATGCATTGGTCCAAGGACTAATGGTGTGTCTATTTCCATCAAACTTCCCATTGATTCTAAGCCTAACTTTCTTCCATCAACATCGATTAATTTATCTACCAACATTATCAAATGCAAAAAAGAACTGCTTCTTCCACCCTTACTAAATCAACATTGTTTTCCTTTACTTTGAATCCTTCTCTCGATCAAATTGGCTTGCCCATAAGACCATGCATTAGTTGACATTAGAGCATCAATGTTGAATGCCTAAAGGCGTCATTCCACCCAATAAGCCTTCTCCTTTTTCCTTCGCAAAGCTTATGCGAGTGGGAAGGACGGCGATGATATCACGTAAAGGAGCACAAGATCTTTGCTTTCCATGGCTATTGCTTGCCGAGAACTCGGCCAAAGACATGGGTTTGTAGTGCAAAACGTGATGATGAGGCCTAAGCAACGTGAGCGAGCTCTCTCACGTCAGCTGTTGTTGGGGTCTTTAAAGTAAGATGGAATGGAGGGGGATTTGTGTTTGCTTGCTCTTTGGTCCCTTCCTTCCAAACCTGTGCTTCCAGAGTCGGTGGCAGAGGAAAAGGAAGCATTAATTAGGAGCATTGCCTGCTGCCTATTCGATTCATTAATCCTTAGCTTTGGCTACTAAATATATGTTGGCAAATGATGCAGCCAGCTTGACTTGTAGATTGCTCCCACTTGTTGAGTGAGTATAGGTTGGGCCTCTGCACTTTGTGTGCATCCAATCCAATACTGAGTGTAGATTTTGTTGAAGTGTACACAGATAATAATAAATTTAGGTTGGTGTCACATTAGTTGAGGAAGGACTAAAACAAGAAAATATAATAATATATGCATAACAATAATTAGTCATAATGTTCTAACTATTTGGGTTAATTTTCTTTTTGTATGATTTGTATAAACAAAAAAAATCTTTAGTACAGGATTGATTGTAAGATGGATAACAATAATATGACTTCTTGTTGAAAACAACAAAAGCTGCAAAATCCAGCTTGTTCTATCTCTTCCATTTGATTGTAAGATGGCATCATGTGAAATAAGCAACTAGAAAGCTCATCACAACTGTGCATTGATCTTTGTGCAAAGTGCTCCTCCTCTTCCACTTCTACATAGCAGATTTAACATGATTATGGCCATCTGAATCCATTAAGTTTAGGAGTTGTCACAGAACATGGGGGGCTATCAGATGTAAATTTCTCCAAGAACATCTCTTTAGTAGTGTTCTTGATCTTGGCAAAGTGACACCTTCCATATAGTCCTTCTAGCTAAACTTTGAAGCTCTTCAAGTCTGTCTTCCACAACAAAAGCTATCCCTATTGTTGTTGAAGTTAGCCATGAGTTGATTCAGCTTTAGTTTCCTAATCAATCTTTCTGGCTCCATAGAGAACATGAAGAAAATGAAAGTTCAATCTGACAGCCACCAAGGAACTTCAACCAGTAAAGCTAAATGGTGGTGATAAACCAAGTGGAAAGCAAAAGATGTAGACACCAAAACAATGAACCTAACTTGAACAGTGCACTCTCAATCACCCAATGGTTGATGATAAGGTCCGAAGGCTAAGAATCAACTCAGTTACCTAACAATTGGCACATATATATATCTCTAATGTTACTTTCCACAGCTTTTGCCTTTGTCATCTTTGCTTAGTGCCTCCTACTCCACCTGATTCGAGTTATATATCTTTCTCATCTCCCAATATCTTAGACCTTTTTCCTTGGTTTGGTTGGGCAAATGGCCCTCAGAGTCTTCCTCTCCCTCCCTATAAATGCCAATCGACACCCACGAGAGAAGGCCCATGACACAGCAGCCACCTCCCATGACATCTTCCTACATGTCTACCTGATTCCTATCTTCTTCGGCAAATCTGTAGCTGACCGAGTCGAAGTCCTCTAAGCCTTTTATGCCAAGAATATATATACTGAGATACAGAGTCTCTCCATGCCAAAACACTTGTTTTCTTCACTGCCAAAAAATGAAGAAGGCTGTTTCTTTCCTTGGCAGATGAGTTTCGTTCTTGCAGCACTACTGAAGGCCAAAACCTTGGCTGTCAAGAAGACCAGACTCATGTTTCTCGGGATGCTGTCGAAGAGGAAGGTCCTGGTGAGTGCAATCTCCAACAAGATCCATGCACTGAAGGGCCACGACAGAGGCGGAGCATCTGGCCACGCTCTCGGGGGCTACAGCAAAGCGATAGTGACGTATAATGCTGCCAGAGAGGAGGTGTTCTCGAGTCCAGCTGATCATAGGGAGTCGCTCGAGTATGTCGAAGAAGATGAGTATCCTGACTTGGCACACACTCTCTTTGACTTGGACGATGAGGATGAAGACGATGAGCTGATCGACAATCCGTGCTCTGTCATGGATTTGGTTCGAGGCTCCGGAGAGGATGTCGTGGAATTCAACCTCGAGAATGAGATCGATCATGTTGCCGATGCATTCATAAGGAGATTCCGTAGGGAGATGAGGTTGCAGGAGCAGGAATCACCTAAGAAATGATTGAGACGAGAACTCAGGAGAAGAGAGACTGCATCAAGATGAGCTGCAAGCTGATCTCCAGGAGAAAAAGGCCGTCCAACATTTTTTCTTTCCCCATATGGCAAGGATTGCATATGATCGATCATCTGCCTCCATTATCTGAGATAGGATTTTGGATGCCATCCTTTTCCATTACTTAGGTTCTTGTATATTTCTTTAAGTAATTGGCATAATTGTAAAGAAATTAAAATATATTTTGGATGATCATAAATTAATATTTTTTTTTTATAAAGATAAGAAATTCTTAGTTTAAAAAATCAAAATATATTTTGAAAGATTTCAAATTCATATCTTATTTTTTAAATAAGATTAGATAGAGTTGTACAGATTAGAGATTCTTATATTTCACAGCATTTACGTCGTCGTCGTCGGGTTGATTAGGTCAAAGAGAAGAGAGTAATAATTTCGATTGTCTTATAATTTCTAATATCTTTTTCCACATTAAGCTGAACCCAAGAATAGGGTGCAAGCAGCCAATTATATATGCTGTCAACTTCAGTATGCCTCTTAATGGTGTTGATGATGATCATGTTTGATACTTCAACTTAACTAAGAGTCAAGTGAAGCAGTGGAAATCGGAAGAGAAGGCATCATATCATAAAGAAACCCCATCAGCATCTGGAGGACAACAGAACAACTCACTTGCATGCTTTCATTGGCAATATGTGATCACCAAACAGATGAGTTGCCTCTTAATTAGTGAGGCACCAAATAGGATATTACCCTTTCTGTAATCTACAGCTCCTGACATATCTCTTTTCCGAGTTGTGAAGGATCCGATCACAATGCCGAAGAGCATCTCCAGTGATGATTGGGCATTAGAAAATTGTCACAGCAGTGGTGAAATACCATTATTTAGGCATCAATCATACTGTATTAGGAGTAGTTTAAGTGTTGTTGTGCATCACCAAACCACATTTTGATGCCTTATGCAGCCTCTGATACATTGCAGGAGGGGCACTGTGTCCTTTATATGACAGCAATTATGTATATATTACAGGAGAACTGAACTGTTCAGCCAAAACACTCAGTCATCTCTTTTGTTATTAGGGTCAAAATTCAGCTTATGTCAGTTGCAATAAAGTGGATATGGATCACAATGCTATTATTTTTTTGCTAGTAATATGTGAATAGGTGTGCCACTCCTAAACAAAGCAAGATCAGCATCTCAATCATGTGTCATTAAATTGTTTGATTAATGCAGCACTTTGTTCCATTTATATGACTAATAGATGTATATTTCAAAGTCACTGATTTTTAAATGACTAATTATTTTTAGACTTTTCACAATAATATATTTTCTTTGGCTTTATAAGAAGTTGAATGGCTATTTTATTACTATTGTTGTTGTTCATGATGATCTCTTGCAACCATCTTAAAAATCCTCATCTCAATATCAAATGGATATATTCATAAACTATCAAAGTATGTGCACATATTAATCAAGATAAGAGATATAATGATCAGAGGTGTCAATATTGACCATACACATTTAACATTATGTGATATGTTGGCCTGTTGAGACATCAGGTCAGGTCAAATTCAAGTCAACCATATTTAACCTTGACACTAACTAGCATTCCAAATGTACATGCTGAATATAATTATGCTAGTTGTTGCCAAGGTTCACACCAATCAAAGACCACTGAGGTGTGTCAAATCAAAGAACATATTAACATATGTGAATGGTTGCAATTCACAAGAAATAGCAAAAAATAATACAAAGAATTCTTTCTTACTTTCAGATTGGTTTTTAACTGTGATTGGACAAGTTCAATTGATGATTAGAATAGATGCACACCTGTGATCATATTAAATTTTTGAGTCAAACTTTATATGAGGAAACAGTAAACCACCACACCACCATATGTAGCAGAACAAATGGCACTCAATGCAGCAACTATTTAAGGCATAAAAGTAAGGAAGGAGTGAGATGGTGACCTAAGATGCAAATGCATGACTTTTGGTCCTAACACAAGTCACAAGTTGTTTTACTCCCATGACTGTCACCATTTTGGATCTGATTGATAATATAAGTTGTGACCACAGGCAGTAGCAGCCTGCTTCTTTCCAGGCAATGTGTTAGTCTCTCTCTCTCTCTGTCTGTGTGTCTGCCTTTTCTGCAGTAAGAGCCAAACTCAAGAAATCTCCACTCAGCATCACAATCTCCAAGCAAGCATACACTAGAAATATCCAGCCATTTCCCAGCATCCACCACCCACTGGCATAAATAGCTGTACCATCACAACATTTTGTATTCAATCCAGAAGAACAATACAAAAGCAGCCAGGAAGCTGTCTCCAAGAATTACATTAAGAAAATGATGCTGTGGCCTTTCCCTTTGCCTACATAAACACCTCCTTTTTCTCCTCTCCTCCACACTGCAGTCTCCTCTCCTCTTCTTCATCTCTCTTGCAAAGGAAGAATGGCTTCCTTTGCTTCTTCTGCTGTGACAGTTTTCCTTGTCTTAGGCTTGGTGTCTGTGACCACCTTGGCTGGCACACCCAGGAGACCCATTGATGTTCCATTCCAGAAGAACTATGTGCCAACCTGGGCATATGATCACATCAAGTACTTCAACGGAGGCAGAGAGGTCCAGCTCTCCCTGGACAAAAATACAGGTAAAATGCTTGCATTGGAAGTGTTCCATTTGCTGAAGCATCCACTGTAATGGCCAACTTCTTTGGCTCTTGTTTAGGTACTGGCTTTCAATCTGGGGGCTCCTACTTGTTTGGCCACTTCAGTATGCAGATAAAAATGGTTCCAGGTGATTCTGCTGGAACAGTGACTGCCTTCTATGTAAGTACTTTTTTCTTTGTGGTTGAATAATGAAAGTAATGCCATGGACAAGTGACTAGCTTTGTTCACTAACCTGTGATTTCTCTCTTCTTCCTCTGGTCTCAGCTTTCATCTCAGAACTCAGAGCATGATGAGATAGACTTTGAGTTCTTGGGGAACAGGACCAACCAGCCCTACATCCTGCAGACCAATGTGTTCACCGGTGGGAAGGGTGACAGGGAGCAAAGGATCTACCTCTGGTTTGACCCAACCAAGGACTACCATTCCTACTCTGTTCTGTGGAATATGTACCAGATTGTGTAGGTTTCTTCTCCTCCCTATTCTCCCTTCCCTTCCATGGACATGCCCTCTCTTTTGCATCTTTATCCTCCAGCGCCTGTTTCTCGAGTAGATATTAACTTCACCACCATTGCCAGAAACCTATCCATCTTAGATATTCAAATATTCGTCAGAGGGTTCGATCTACATGGTAGGAAACAAGATGATGTAGTAGTAGTACTTGTAGCATTCATATCACATGCTTACACAAGCTGCAGACAACCCATACGGTGGGGCCCATGCAGAGCCTCCCCTTGGATTGCAGCAGTTGCCTGTCCTGCGCATGCCCATACGAACCTCTTTATATATTGTAGGTTACAGTGCATTAGGATGCTTATATATTTCAGGGTTTTTATCCATATATTATTTTCTGAAAATTATTAGCTTACATTCATATGCATATGCATATCCTACAAATTAATGCATGCAATGTGTATAGCTTGCGTACTCTGTACCTTCTTTCATCCCTGCAACTCTTGGCATCAAGAAAATGAAGAATCACATACGTTGATGAACTTCCATTGTTGAGGCAAAGTGTTCTTGAATCATTGATGGGATGGTAGCTCATACGTTCTTCTCCCTCTCCGAAACCAAAACCACAGCTTCTACGTAGATGATGTGCCCATCAGGGTGTTCAAGAACAGCAAGGACTTGGGAGTGCGGTTCCCGTTCAACCAGCCCATGAAGATCTACTCCAGCCTGTGGAACGGCGACGACTGGGCCACCAGGGGCGGCCTGGAGAAGACGGACTGGTCCAAGGCGCCCTTCGTCGCCGCCTACCGGGGCTTCCACATCGACGGCTGCGAGGCGTCGGCGGAGGCCAAGTTCTGCGCCACCCAGGGCATGCGGTGGTGGGACCAGAAGGAGTTCCGGGACCTGGACGGCCTGCAGTACCGCCGCCTGCAGTGGGTCCGCCAGAAGTACACCATCTACAACTACTGCACCGACCGGAAGAGGTACCCGGCCATGCCGCCGGAGTGCCGGAGGGACAGAGATGTGTGATCCGGCGGTGTTGAGCTTCTTGTATGCATCATGCTTGCGTTTCTTCTTCCAGCTCCCTGCTATTGCTTGTAATATTTGCTCCTCGTTTCCGGTTTATCCCGTCACATATGGATCTTTGGATGTACAATGCGAAGCTATTTTACGGGATATATCAGCATTATTATTATTATTATTATTCTGTTCATGTTTTCTTCATCCCGCCTGCTAAATTTATCTCAGGAGTTTTAAGATCTCATTCTATCAAACATGCATGTGTTGGACTTCCCCCCTTCCCATGTTTTCCATAGCCAACCGGTCCATGAACCCATAAAGCAGAACACCAACACATGGTGGGTGGGTGACCCTTCTCCACTTTATAGCTAATCAATGGGAGATCCCTGACGCTTGTCTCGCCGCTGACGCTGCAAGCTGTTCGACCGGGGGCCACGCCATGTGACTCTCCATCTCTTCCCCCCGCGGTCCCTGTGTCCTCTTGCTCCGGAGGCCACCGGATGCCCACACGGAGCGGGGCGTTGATCGAGGCCTGCCTCTGGCCGCCTCAGTCCATGCACGGTCGCTGTTCGTCAAAAGTCCGCATCCAGTCGCACCAGTGACTGCGTAAACCGAGGCGGGTGTCACGTGCAGCGACCGTCGGTCGAATGGATGCGTCTGCCCGCCTTTGGAACGGCGGATAAACTGTGCACCTGTTCTTCTTATCCTCCGATTCTTTTTTCGGCGTCCCTGTTGCAGGAGAGAGCATCCTGTTATTGGACCGCCATGGCCTATGAAACAGCGCCAGTTGCAGTCCATCTCCACCTCCTTGATGAAGCTCAACCAAATCACATCGTGGGCATTTTGGATAGCCCAAATCACACCGTGGATCGCTCCGTCAATGCTGGTGACACAATTGACTAGAATTAACTATCCGAATAAGTCAACCCTAAGGAAAGCATGTGGTAGAAGCTGAGACAGTCTTCTACTACCAATCTCTGCCAGTGGCATGCCATGGCTTTGCCTGCTCCTTTTCGTCCCAAGAAGCTAATACAGGACATGACTGGAACTAAAAGGACCGGTCTAAACAGAAGCCTTACACTGCTTACAGTCTCTTTTAGTTGGCGACAGCTTTATTCTTCTCCATGCTAGACTGTGCTGCACTTCTCCTAATGTGTATTCTACACTGCAACTTGAACTATTCCTATAAAATTCAGCCAACAACTAGGGTATCATATGATCACAAACATAAACAAGAAAGTTCCAGTTGTTCTTGGACTCTCAATATGCCCCCACAATGACAGCAACAGAACAAAACTAGTTTGTCAGATTACAGGAAGTTGGTACTCAAAGGCATGTAATCTATTGGCCTTTTCCACTTGGTGGCATTAGTTCCAGAAAAGAGCTTCCTCTCTTAATCAGCAAAAGAATCTGCCACAGCAACTTTCGAGTATATTTGCTCTCGGTATAATCTTGAGAACATGTAAGGTGTGGAGAAGCTCTCCTGTTCCCCTTTACGTACAACGCATGAGTTGTCCCAATATGGTGCAAAGATTCACACATGATGAAGGTTAGGGAATTCCCTGAATGACCCATGATTTTGGTGTATATAATAAGCCTCTGCAACCCCCATGAAAGAACCATCACTCTCCTCTGCTTGAAGGAAACCTAGTTTAGCATGGCAAAGGAAAAAGACTTGATGGTGAGCAACAAAGATCTCTGTTTCTCTTTCTGTGAGTGTGTCATTTACATCAAAGATTGGTTTTTGTGTAGAGAGTTGAATTGAAGGTCTCTGTTAACTGCTGCGAGGGATGCAGGAGGAAAGTGTTGAGGGCCTTGAGCATCAAAGGTACAGTTGTTGGTTGTGCTTCGACGTGTTGTCTTCATCGTATTGAGCGCTTTCCCTGCTTTGGTGCGTGGTTTCAGGTGTATTGAGAGCAGAAATCCACCCAACTCTGCCCAAAGTCACAGTCGTCGGCAACGTCGATGTCCGAATCCTCATCAAGAAGCTGTCGAAGGTGGGGAAGAGCGCGGAGGTGTTGCCTGACAAGACGCAGAAACCACAAGGAGAGGAGAAGCGCTCGGAAGAATCCGGGAAGAAATCAGAGAAGTCAAACAAGGAGGAAGACAAACAAGGCAGTGGCTCTGAGAAACCAAAACCCGAGGAGGAGAAGAGCAAGAGCAGCACAAATGGCAGCGACACCAACAAAGTTCAGGGGAGCGAGAAGGAGGCCGGTGGCGATGCCAAAACGACCGCTGCTCCCGAGGCAGCAAAGAGCTTGAATCCGACCACCGTGACAACATTTCCGCCGGTGAGCTTCATGATGAACCCGAGAGTGGCGCAAGCGCCAGTTTACTACTACCCCATGGAGCCTGTCGCAGTGCCCATGCCGTACTACGCCATGACTGCCTGCCCTGCTCCAGCGCCTTACCGCCCTCCTCCGGCGCCGTTGCAGTCACAGGCTACCGCATTCGGCGACTACTTCAACGAAGACAACACCGTCGGTTGTCGGATCATGTGAGAAGCTTCCCGCTCCCACACGCAACTCCGAGCTGTGGCCATGGATTTAGATTCACAGGGAACAGCAGGGGCGGAAGGAGTGCTTCTCTTCTGAGATGGTCACTATCATTCGCGACTGTTGTCGAGATGTAAGGGATTGTAGCAATAATTGAGAGTGTTTTTGATGAGAGAGTCAAAGATCGATAGGTTTTATGGCTGAAGTCAACGGAATAAAGATTAGTGTCACCAGATCGAATCCTACTTCTATCTGCTGTGGCGGGAGATGAGATTGAGGAAGACACATCAAATGGTCCATTCACGGTCAAAGTCGAACTCGTAGAAAGGTTGAAGGACTTCATCGGAGATGCTCTGTCCCGAATCTGCTTCACGTAGTTCCCAAAGGCAGCATCCGATTGCTGCGTACTTTGTGTTGCATGGGTCATTCGTTTTGGAAAAGGGAGGGGGCCATTTTCCTCCTTACTGCAGAGAGAGAGAGAGAGAGAGAGAGAGAGAGAGAGAGAGAGAGAGAGATGAGAAACCTAATGGAAAGGGCTTCGTACACTCCTTTTCATGTTCCTTCTTCCAAGAAGAGGGAACCTGGTTGACATGAACGAGGGAGTAAATAGAGAGAAGTTATTTTCGAATCTCTCTTTCTCCTTTACTTTGAGCTTACATGCTCATGACATAATATACTCTGACTTGAAGAGTATCAAAAGTAATTATCAATCCATCCGTGTACTCTCTTTCCTGTTTTCTTATAGGTCTTAGGTCTACCATCAAGAACTCAAGCATAAGAGAGAGAGAGAGATCGATGGATTTAGCCATGGAGCCTCGAAATCTATTGGCTAACTCCTATCCTCCATGTGGACGAACGACTTAGATTTGATGGACTCTAGCAATATATATAGATTTTAGGAGGATATACATAAATATATATAGGTAAATTCATAAAAAAAAAAAAACTTGTTTTTTGGTTTATTTTCATATAACTCCCTTTATTTTCTAAAATATGATATTATCTCTAATTTTTGACCCTACTTATTTTCACCTTTATCCTCGTTCATCGTGCCCTCATCTTATCACTTCTACTTTTGTTTAATATATTTTTAATTCTATTATTTTTGCCCTCATTTATTGTTATTGTCACAATGGTCAATGTTGATAGTTTCTCGTAGGTGAGGTGGAAGAATTGATAGTGTTAACACTAGAATTAGAGTATATTATGCTTGTTATCAAAGGGTCGGGATAAGGAAAATTAGTCTTGGCTTTAGGGTTACACATCATTCTCGACGATGTCAAATGTGTTGAGCCATATGTGACACTTTTTGACTAAGTTTCGAATCTTCGTGACATACCATTTTAACGTATCACTCTTCTCATCTTTGCCTCCTCCATAACCATTATTGCATCTTTTATTAGTGCTCATCACTCTTCCAAGAGATTATCCACCTTGATTTGATTCTTATGATGACGATAGTGATAAATAAGGAATGGAGGTGACAAGATAAGAGCATAATAAAATAAGGAAAAAGTTGAGGTAATGAACAAGATATAACAACTGATGACTATGAACAACATCGATAAAGTACAAGTCAAAGTTAATATCATATTTTTAGTAAATAAGGAGTACTTTGTAAAAAAAAAACTAAAAAGGGGATTCCAGAAAAATTGAAAAGTTAAATTTTTTTGAGAATATATATATATATATATATATATATATATATATATATATATATATATATATATATATATATATATATATATATATATATATATATATATATATATATATATATATATATATATATATATATATATATATATATATTGGTATTGGGGGTAAAAAGGTCAGTAGAAGACTTTAGAGGGCCTCATCTCGTTGGACAACAACAGATAATTAGGTCGGTGATGATCCCACGGAAAGCGCCGGCAGCGGCAGGGCGGAGCCCCTTTACCACCGCTCATCCGGCGGCGGAAGAGGAAGAGGAAGCCACTCTCGCCATATCGGACCAGAGGATTCTCTATCTTGTCCGTAATTTTCCTTTTCCATCTCTCTCACTTTCGTAGCAAAGCCGTGATTGGTATATGATGTTCTTGACGGCCGCTGCGCGTCCGTGGGTCAGGTGAACATCTTCATTGGTAACACCGCCCGCTTCCTCAACTCCTTCGCCTCGCTTGCCAGGACAAGCTCGCCGACGTCCACAGGTATCAGTTTTGCCTCTCCCGTTTGTTCTTCATTAATCGCTTGTGAACTCCTTGTTTTACTTGTAACAGTAAAAAGTTGTTAACGTTGTAGTGACAAATAGGAGGCAGAGGGCATTCCATTGATGAGGGTTAATTCCTGGGAAAACTCGTGTTATAGTTTGTAGAGTTGGCCATCAAATTAAATCTTGTTCCAATATAATTCCACGATTGTCCTAGGGAAGCAGCACATTAGAATTTTTTTTTTTTTTGGCTGACCAACAAATAGAATGAAAATTTGTTTTTTTTTTTTTCCTTTTCCATCTCTCTCACTTTCGTAGCAAAGCCGTGATTGGTATATGATGTTCTTGACGGCCGCTGCGCGTCCGTGGGTCAGGTGAACATCTTCATTGGTAACACCGCCCGCTTCCTCAACTCCTTCGCCTCGCTTTGCCAGGACAAGCTCGCCGACGTCCACAGGTATCAGTTTTGCCTCTCCCGTTTGTTCTTCATTAATCGCTTGTGAACTCCTTGTTTTACTTGTAACAGTAAAAAGTTGTTAACGTTGTAGTGACAAATAGGAGGCAGAGGGCATTCCATTGATGAGGGTTAATTCCTGGGAAAACTCGTGTTATAGTTTGTAGAGTTGGCCATCAAATTAAATCTTGTTCCAACTCTATGTCAAACTGAGAGTTGAGAATATAATTCCACGATTGTCCTAGGGAAGCAGCACATTAGAATTTTTTTTTTTTTTGGCTGACCAACAAATAGAATGAAAATTTGTTATACCTGCTGGTTGGTGTATGAAAATTCAAAATTGTGTTGTTTGTATGGGCTAATTTTTCTCTAACTTTAATGTTGAAAATAATTTTGCTGCATATTGGCATGTAGATCACCTCATAAGATTCTGATCATGGATTGTGTAGCAAATGAAGGCAAGGTTCGAAATACCGTACCATACCCGCATTTCGATGTTCGTTCGGTACGGTACGGAACGATATACCGAGCGGTATACCGTTCAATATATATATATATATATATATATTATTATTTAAAAACCGACGTCGTATCGCCTCGGTGACGTCGGCTCATTTATTTATTTATATATATATATGTGTGTATATATATATGTATATATATATATATGTATATATGTATATATATATATATACGAAATAGGCGCCTCGGCGATGTCACCGAAAAAGGCAATGTCGTCGAGCCTTTTTCTAAAATATTTATATATAAATATAAATAAAATAAATATATATTATTTTATTATTATTATTCGTTCCGTCCGGTAGCGGGCGGTCCGCGTATCGGTATACTATCGGATCGGTACGTACCGCCCGTACCGAGCGGTATTATTCGGTATTGCCTACCTTGAATGAAGGTAATATGCATGAATTGTGTAGGATAAAGCACCCTGGGCACTGTCTTTTAAGGAATCCACAATTAACATGCTCTCGGTCATCACTCTCAGAGATGCAAAGTACAACTGCTCCTTTAGTTTCTCCCTATGTTTGTTAGGGAACATTGGATTTCTAGTTTCCCTATGGACAATGTGATTTTGTAAAGAATCATATGGTAGAAGAACTAGGGGAGTAAACAATGATAATTCTGGTTAGATTATTCCATGAGTGAAGAATGACTTAGTGATAAGTCATTGATTGTCTTCGTCGGTTTGAGCACGTGGATTCAAGAGGAATTGTTTGCTCAGGGTGGGTCTACATGATTGTCCTTATGGGTCTGAGCATGAGGGTTCGAGAGGAATTGTCCGCTCTAAATAGGTCCGCACGATTTTGTCCTTTGGAGATGGACCCTAAAAGACACCTCTAAGGGTAGAGGATAATTTTGGCGCTTATAAGGTTTTGGTTCTCTACTTCTCAACAGGTATGAGACTAAATGTGCTTATCACATAGAAAAGATAGTGAAATGATTTTAAAATGTTGGAGAACTTAAATGTTTTGATTTTTTCAGTTTCTTGTTCGTGTTTGGCAGAGAATTGAATTAAGTAGTGGATAAAAAGGAACAGAAGGATATATATAGGAGAAAATAATGAAGATAATCAACAGATATTGGAGCGAGTTGGCCATGAAGATCAATTTTATTTTTCAATGACTACAGAGCTTAAATAATTAGTGGATGATAAAAAATAAAGGAATAAATACGATATAAAAGAAAAAATAAAGAATCAAGAGGTATTAGGACATTGTATCAAGTTACTTAATCAACTCAATTATTAAGGAAATTAGGAGTTAAGTCGTTTAATCTGAACCTTTGCTGGACATGTTCTTGTTGTGAAATCTTAGGGGACGACATCACATACGCAACGGAAGAACATAAAACAAAATCCCCAATTGTTCAAAGATATGTTTGTCGTCGTGTGAAGATTTGTGCGTAAAATCCGTGAAACTTAAAATTACGTAAATGAAAGATTGTGTTACTTAGGGAGATCGTATATCCCTGAATCCTCGTAGATCTCTAGGAGAGGATGAAGAAGGTCAAGCATCCTCCTCTCTAGCGGTGATCCACACAGCAGAGCTGCGACGATGCTCCTCAAATCTCCAGGCCTACTATCTGAAGAGGAGAAGGGGAGGAGAATAAAAAAGACAACTCAAAAAAGCTCTAGCTTATAAACCATTAGTTCCCTCTTATTTATAGAGGTCCCCTGTCAACTTAACCGTAATGGATCCTGTCCTATTGGGTATTGGATCTCCATCCAACTACCCAAGCCTCTTAGATTAGTGGATCTCTATCCAATAATCTCTCATTGGCTATTATTGAATCTCATCCATAGGATCCAATAATTCATTAGACTTATATGTTCTCAGTTACCGTATACCTATAGTCCATCATCCATTTAATATCCCAGAGATCGTATTTCTTGTCTGGTACTGTCAGACCTATACGGTTTCTACTCGAGTCTCGCTTTAATCGGATTCTCCCTGAGAACTCTTTCTCTCTCAATTTGAATGACCCTGGCCAGGGATTTGTCTGAGTAAGAACACATGAGATATTCCTCTCATGACAGCGAGAGTGGATGATCTTCTATCGACGCTCAATAGTCATCGTAAGGTTGGCTATCACTTTCGATGACCGGTTGTGCTAGATCTGGAACCTCTAGACCTATAAGTCCGGTATCAAAGAATGCAATACTCATACAGGGCATCCTTGGTGTCTTGAGTCTAAGGATCAGATACACCACTACGACTACGGAATCACTATCTGATAATAAGGCATCATCAACCATCCAGCATTTTGTAAGCGGATCAATCAGTGAACTCATTCTCCAATGAGCACCTGTACTGTATCCCTAGTGTTCTCATACGAGCAGCTATGAAACCAACTGTATCTATCATATGGACAGGTATACAGCACACCAGTCTGTATGGTTATCTCGATGTCCCTCTCGAGTAACATATGACCAGGATTATTTAGGATCTGTGTTTAAAGGCGAATTGGTTTCATTATTGTGATATTATCACGATCTGATTCCCATTGCATAGATCCATAGACATCACAATATGTTCAAGCAACAGCAATATAAAGTGATAACATGTCAAATGATAATAATAAGCAAAAAGATTGTGTGTCAAGTCACACGTGTCATCACTCATGTGATTGACTTGCAGGACACCTATAACTAGTAGTTCTAACCTGATCTGTGAATCAATCTGATCCTTGATATCTTTTGCATATGGTGTCTGCTGGTGAAGCCCATTGTCTATAACTTGATATGTGAATTCAAATGCTCGAGTCTCACATGTATGTTGACAAATGTATTTGTGTTATTAATGGCTCCTTACCAAGTTAGCTCCTGAGAATTGTGGCAATTTGCATTATTGATATTGAAATGAGGATTCACTATGGAGATAATGACTAGTTGAATCAAATATGTGGAATCAACATAGATTGAAAAAATAATTTTAAAACTTATTTTTTTAAAAAAAAAAAATAAGGATCAGATACACCACTACGACTACGGAATCACTATCTGATAATAAGGCATCATCAACCATCCAGCATTTTGTAAGCGGATCAATCAGTGAACTCATTCTCCAATGAGCACCTGTACTGTATCCCTAGTGTTCTCATACGAGCAGCTATGAAACCAACTGTATCTATCATATGGACAGGTATACAGCACACCAGTCTGTATGGTTATCTCGATGTCCCTCTCGAGTAACATATGACCAGGATTATTTAGGATCTGTGTTTAAAGGCGAATTGGTTTCATTATTGTGATATTATCACGATCTGATTCCCATTGCATAGATCCATAGACATCACAATATGTTCAAGCAACATGCAATATAAAGTGATAACATGTCAAGTGATTGACTTGCAGGACACCTATAACTAGTAGTTCTAACCTGATCTGTGAATCAATCTGATCCTTGATATCTTTTTGCATATGGTGTCTGCTGGTGAAAGCCCATTGTCTAATAACTTGATATGTGAATTCAAATGCTCGAGTCTCACATGTAATGTTGGACAAATGTATTTGTGTTATTAATGGCTCCTTACCAAGTTAGCTCCTGAGAATTGTGGCAAGTCTTCTCATTGATCAGTTTTAATAGGAACTTTCTAAATTTGTTGCTCCATCAGCACAATCCAACTCTTTTATGGTTTTTGACTTGACATTTTCTATATTTTAACTTTTGGATCCTAACCATTTTCTATTGCAATAGTTTGTTGCTTAATCTCTCTATTTCTTTACCTTCCACTCATAATTTGCATTATTGATATTGAAATGAGGATTCACTATGGAGATAATGACTAGTTGAATCAAATATGTGGAATCAACATAGATTGAAAAAATAATTTTAAAACTTATTTTAATAAAGAACATTAGAGATAAAGAAAAAGGTAAAATGATAAAACATAAAAATATCATATGAAAAGAGAATTGTCTACCTTCATAATTCTTAAAGACATGCAACTTTTTGAAAAACCACATATAAAAGGGAAACTTTTATATCTTTTTTCATATCAAAGAATATTTTTTTCTCCCTCGTTAAATGTTTTGAAAAACATGAAATTGAGATGTAAAAATTATTTTTTAAAAAAAATTGACGATGAAAAATACTGGTGAATGATTCATCTAAAATTTAGTATCATGCAAATATATTTTTAGTAAATAACATTCTATATTGTTAATATGTAGCTATGAAATTAAACAAAGTAACAAAGTGGGACTTGGTAGGTTTTGATAATGTGTTTAAGCAATAAGGTTACCCTATTGGATTATTCTAGTACCAGAAGCTAACAATTAATATGAATCAAAAAAGATATTTTGGACTGACAAGAAGGCTGAGTCTCTGATTTGTACTCATCAACGAGAAAACTCATATGAAGAACAATGAAAACTATGAGAAAAGAATTCATAGAACAGAGAGAAGAAAATATACAAATGGATGTTTGGGCTAGTTGACCATAAATTTTCATTACCAAACATCACTTCCATATGTTTGTTACCAGTAGCTGATGAGATCATACTTTATACGAAATTACTAACCCCATTTCTTCACAAGTTGGGACACTTTTTGTTAGCAGTAGCTGACCATAAATCAGTCAGCTGTGCTTATAACATAAACCATCCATTATCCTCTTCGAAGTAGAGTTGATGCCAATCACGTGTCGTCAATAATATATATTTATGTGTTCACCTGTTTTTCATGGCATCTAGATTATTATCATATAAAACTGGCCTCACATTCTTATCATGTATCAGTTGCATTTTGATACCCAAAATTTGACTTATTTACCAACTAAAAAGTTCAAACCCTCAGAACACTGAATAAATTTGCCTCGGTTGGTGAACTTGAATCATTCAATCAAATATTTCAAGTTGACGCAAGTTGAATAATAAGAATAGATTGCAACTTGTACAACCAATTAATAATATAAGCAATGGTCACTTATTGAGCATGTGGGAGAAGATGGAGTTTCACAGTAATATGGTTAATAATCTAAATTGTGGATAAGCGACTATTTGAAATGCGTTGAGGTGGATAACTTGGTTGTCGTTTCACTGACAACTCGGGAGCGCAAGAGAAAATGAACTAAGAATTTTCAATGAACTAAGAATCTATAGACTAAAATGAAGCATATTTTAATTTCTAGAATCCAACTGCTGCTTTGTTCATGTTTTAGATGCTGATTCAAATTCATTGTGCTTCGCTCAGGAGAATATTGAGGTTAGATGCAAATCTTACCCTTCTTGAAGCACAGCTCAAGAGCACACGTCCCGATCAGGAGTTTAAGAAAGAGGCTAGCTTAGAAGCAACAACTTCTTCAAGTGAAACCATTCCATAAATCATAAGCACCACGGAACCAACATTAGTATCTGATGAATAATTTGAGTTGCTTATTCTCTCTTGTAACTTAACAACGCATATCTCTGTCCTTGAGGTTGTCATTTTGTAGGTAAGTTTATCAAAGATGCCAGGTGTAATTGTTCAAGAAATCTTTAGAGGAATCACCAGAGTTCTTTCTCTGAATTAGCGGGAATACGTTCGACAAAACAAGTGTTGTTTGTATCTGTATCTAGTGGATATGTCTATGCTTTCAGAACCGAAATGCTTTGAATACACTGAGGCCTTTTGCATGTAATTCTGTTTGGTCCATTCTCTCGTTCGTGGAATTGCAGCACTAACCTTACCGTATGAATTTATATGTTTTCATTATGAACTTCTTAGAAGTTGCCACCGTCCATGAAATGGAGTGTGTTAGGCTTGCAGGTTGTTTTCGGTCAACTTCCTTTTGTTCAATGACATTGGTTGGACTGGAAATTTGGTTAGATTCACAAAAAAAGGGAATGAAGTGTTCCACATAGTTGATTTTTTGAGAACCTACATAAACCGTTCGGGTCAAATATAATCGATTCAGCTTTGTAAATGTATAACAATATTTTTTAACTTAAATTGTTTTTATTATTTGTTTAAGAGAATATTTATGTTAATTTTAACATTAGGATTAACTCTTTTTTTTTTGGTTGAAATGTGACCTCATGAATCGCTTCTCTTTTTGGTGATCGTCTCTTCCTTTACCAATGATTTTTCTCCTTTTTAACATAAATAAAATTATCATAAATAATATGTTGTTTTTATTAAATTATTAACCTTTTTAGTTTGTATAAATTATTAATTTTGTTAATTAATTAAATTATTAATTGATTTATTTCCTAATAAGTGATGTGTTTTTTTAAAAGTAAATAGTTCATATTTCTTTTTTTTCGTATGAACTATAAAAAATAAATATTATAATTTTATGTGAAGTAAAATAAAAATAAATAAAAAATAAAGTACTTAAAGAGAAAATTCTCAAAAAAAGTTTTCTTATAGGTTGTTATCTTCTCTTATTTTTAAGATTTAATTAATTTTAAATTTGGAATCATAAATCTAAATTAGTTAATTTATGAAAAAAAGGAATTTGAGATTAATTATTAATTATATAATTTTTAAAATAATTTTAAAATATATAAAATTTAATTTAATAAAAGGGCTCAAATTAGGATTTGACTTGAGTTAAGTTGATTGGTCAAACTGGCTCACATGGTTGTCCAACCCATAGGGTTATGCATAATCCAACTCATGTGATCATGTATGCTCCAACCCATGTAGTTATGCATGATCCAACTCATGTGATCAAATATAGTTAGCTAGGTATGATCCAATCGATGTGATCACATAGCTTATGTGATCAAACATGACCTAACCTTGTAGCCAGATACTACATAACCCGTGTGGCTGAGTGTGACTCAACTCATATGGCTAAGCATGATCCTAACATATGTGGTCGGGCATGACTCAACTCATGGCTTGAAATGACCTAATTAGGGAGCCAAGCATAGTCCAATTTAATGGTAAGACTTAATCGAATTTGTGAGTGAGGTTCAACCTAATTCGTGAAGCTATGCCCATCCAACTATACAACTCGCATTAGATACATTACCGTCCCTCTATTCGGGTCATTGTATCTCAACCCAACTTGCTCCTTTGGACATACATACGTAACACACGTGATCTCATCCAAAACTCAAGTGGGTTGATTCAGTCTGAACTAGCACTATACAATATAGTCTAATTTTTTTCTCCTTTTACTAGTTTGAACCTATCAATTAATCGAATCAAATATATTTAATTGGTTCAAACCAGCTTAAGCTTAAGGTGATTTCAAACTAACTTGATTAATTCAAACTTACTTGATCGATTTTATAAGAATTTAAGGTTAATTCCATTATGTCATAATTGAATTGAGCTTCGTTTAAGTTAATTGGGCTATTTCTGATTAAGGATTATTAAGATATTTATATCTTTATAATTTAATAAGTCTAAAATTTTTATCTGATATCAAAAATGATTATTATTATTATTTTTTGATTGAATTGATGATATTAATGTAATTGATACTATATAGTATATGTGAATATACTGAGTAATTCATATTAAAAATGTAATCTATAAAAGGAGCTATAGATTCATCATATAACCATACATAGTCTATATCATACAACAAGCATAATTTATCATATTATTTCTGAATGAATGAATGAATAAATAAATATAAATGAATGATTAACTATGTATTAGGGTTAAGTAGGGTGGTTTGTTCAGGTGTTAGTGGACAATCAAACGTGACGACTATAAGAAGGAAAAGAAGTGAATCATTTAAATCCGATGGATTTAAAAAGATGGTTCACACTGTAAAAGAAGAGGAAAGAAGCGAATGAACGATCTCCATAACCACGAAGCGAGGTGGCGAATCAAATGCACCCTGCAGAGTGATCGACGCCCGATGTTTCGGTCGATCCTTCGTTTTTTTCTACCACGTCCTCCGACAGCCGCTTTCTCTTTGAGGATTGATTCAGCAGCAGTACCAAGTGGAATGAGAATAAGAGCAAGCATTCACAAACCCTAGCAAAAATGGGTGATTCGGACGAAGAGATAGAGACGGAAATAGAAGAGCGAATAATCATGTCGAAGGAAAAAGATGCGATCCCGGATGAGAAAACGATCAAATACCACATCTTGGATGTGAATACGATAAAGACCACATCGTGGAAGCGAAAACGATCGAAGACCGCATCATTGACGGAAGGCGATTCACAGAAGAAAAGACGGAAGAAGGCCCAAGAAAAGAAGCGTTGCCGTGTCCGACTCCAAACTCACCTGTCTGCTGCTGCTGCTGCTGCAGAGGAGACGCTGCATGCGGATAACTCGTCACCATCGATCAGCTCTCTTCTGGCCTCCACAAGAGTAGTAGGAGAAGCAGAACAAGGGTTTTCTCGATCTCTCTGTCTTTTCCCTTTCTGCTCTTCGTCGTCGGCAAGCACGGGGCTTTTCTCGAGGGTTATCAGCTCTCGAGGAGCAACTCCCAGCAGAAGAAGAACAGAATGGAAAGGAGGAGAAGAGCTTTGTGTGTGCGTGGGGAGGGTGGTGGGGCTTTTATAGAGTGTTGTTGGATTGGGTATCGCACAGAAGAGGGAAGGAGGCGTAAGGTTCCCGCGGACGATGGCCCATAATGGTCTGGTCGCAATGATCCTTTGGACGGAAGCAAGGTGGCCCAACACACGAACTGACGGTCCTGATTACACATCTAACGTGGGGGCTCCTTCTGCAATTGCGGGGTCATCATTCACATACTGCCGAACTCGCCTAATGCTGCTGCTGCTGCTGCTGCTTCTACTACGAGATTGAAATTTAATATATTGAAAACTTGTTGACATGAAACTAAATAAAAATGCTCACATTTCTAGAATTAATTGTATATGTGATTGAAAAAAAACAAGCCTGGTATTAAAATTTATATTCTTCAAAAATTAGTTTTACATATATCGGAAAGAATATAACCCATCGTCATCTTTATAAGTGATAGTTTGATGATATTTGATGATCATATTGTCGGGCATCAACTTCGTGGATACTCATTTTTCAAAAAATAAAAAATAGTTTTTACAATTTATATTTTAATGACATAATTAATAATTTTGGCACAAGTGATGAGGCATAATTAGAGTTCGTCATAGTTGCACAGGCAATACAGAAGACGCAGCAAGCTCAACGCTCAAACACTTTGCAAGCCGAGGAACACAGGAACATAATCAAACAACGCAAAGAATTGATCTTAATATACAGGATAATGAATTGGTTTATCGATCATGCTTTGCATCTGCCACAACGACACTCCTGATACCAATGATGATACCTTGGTATCATCGATTAACTATCAGAATCTTCTCAACCCATCTCTTCATTGGTCATGACCTTAGCAGTTCGGTAGCAGGCGGATGCAAGGCGACAGCTACAAATTTAGTGTTCGAATATTTCTCGTGGACCGCCTGCAGCGTACTTTCTGCTGCTGAGGAGTGAAAGATCACCAATTGCTGGGCACATTTCCTGTTTCCAAGTATTCGATGGATTAGTAAACATGGTAAGCATCAGAAGTAAATTCATGACCCTGAAGCTGGTAATCAGCACTCACCGCAACTGTTGCTCTGAGTAGCCCCCGTGTGATGCATGAGCGTTCGAGTCCAAAGAGGAGTCTTTTTGAGGGTGCTCCGCGCGGCATAGACTGCAGAGGCAGCGGCCAAGGATGGCCAATAGGTGATCATGGAGTAATGCATCAGTCCTAGCTCAGCCAAGAAGAAGACCATGTGCTCCAGTTGCGTTACTTACACGGAATCAGTACACACATCGATCGACAATATCAAAGACAAAAAGAACTGAAACATATTAGCACATGGCCGGCCGCTTTCAGGAGTACACAAGAAAGACATACTGCGTGGAAACAGATAGTTTCCATTTGAGTGTCTTCATGATTTCTCTCTCCTTAGCCAGCATCTGTTCCTTGGTATATGCATGACACAAGATGTCACCATAGTCTAGGTTCTGAACACAAGCAGAATATGCATTAAAGTTTCTTAAATCGTCATGAGAAGAAAAGGAAGTTAAAGAACTTGACTTAGAAGACATACCTTTTGAGGCCTTGATTCTTCATACTTAGATGCAATGAGCAGAGCACTGATTCCCACAAGTGGCAACTCCGTTCCCGACACTTTTTCCTTGATAGGTACTGATCGATTGTATGAAATGTAAGATATAAAGTCTCGGGCATTAGGTCTTTACTAGAACACCGTCATCCTAAATATATGGATACAAATAAGAGAAACATTAGGTCTTTACTAGAACACCGTCATCCTAAATATATGGATACAAATAAGAGAAACATTAGGTCTTTACTAGAACACCGTCATCCTAAATATATGGATACAAATAAGAGAAACATTAGGTCTTTACTAGAACACCGTCATCCTAAATATATGGATACAAATAAGAGAAACATTAGGTCTTTACTAGAACACCGTCATCCTAAATATATGGATACAAATAAGAGAAACATTAGGTCTTTACTAGAACACCGTCATCCTAAATATATGGATACAAATAAGAGAAACATTAGGTCTTTACTAGAACACCGTCATCCTAAATATATGGATACAAATAAGAGAAACATTAGGTCTTTACTAGAACACCGTCATCCTAAATATATGGATACAAATAAGAGAAACATTAGGTCTTTACTAGAACACCGTCATCCTAAATATATGGATACAAATAAGAGAAACATTAGGTCTTTACTAGAACACCGTCATCCTAAATATATGGATACAAATAAGAGAAACATTAGGTCTTTACTAGAACACCGTCATCCTAAATATATGGATACAAATAAGAGAAACATTAGGTCTTTACTAGAACACCGTCATCCTAAATATATGGATACAAATAAGAGAAACATTAGGTCTTTACTAGAACACCGTCATCCTAAATATATGGATACAAATAAGAGAAACATTAGGTCTTTACTAGAACACCGTCATCCTAAATATATGGATACAAATAAGAGAAACATTAGGTCTTTACTAGAACACCGTCATCCTAAATATATGGATACAAATAAGAGAAACATTAGGTCTTTACTAGAACACCGTCATCCTAAATATATGGATACAAATAAGAGAAACATTAGGTCTTTACTAGAACACCGTCATCCTAAATATATGGATACAAATAAGAGAAACATTAGGTCTTTACTAGAACACCGTCATCCTAAATATATGGATACAAATAAGAGAAACATTAGGTCTTTACTAGAACACCGTCATCCTAAATATATGGATACAAATAAGAGAAACATTAGGTCTTTACTAGAACACCGTCATCCTAAATATATGGATACAAATAAGAGAAACATTAGGTCTTTACTAGAACACCGTCATCCTAAATATATGGATACAAATAAGAGAAACATTAGGTCTTTACTAGAACACCGTCATCCTAAATATATGGATACAAATAAGAGAAACATTAGGTCTTTACTAGAACACCGTCATCCTAAATATATGGATACAAATAAGAGAAACATTAGGTCTTTACTAGAACACCGTCATCCTAAATATATGGATACAAATAAGAGAAACATTAGGTCTTTACTAGAACACCGTCATCCTAAATATATGGATACAAATAAGAGAAACATTAGGTCTTTACTAGAACACCGTCATCCTAAATATATGGATACAAATAAGAGAAACATTAGGTCTTTACTAGAACACCGTCATCCTAAATATATGGATACAAATAAGAGAAACATTAGGTCTTTACTAGAACACCGTCATCCTAAATATATGGATACAAATAAGAGAAACATTAGGTCTTTACTAGAACACCGTCATCCTAAATATATGGATACAAATAAGAGAAACATTAGGTCTTTACTAGAACAATGAGAAGCATGCTGATCTATGAAGACAAAAAAAAAAAAAAGAGAAGACATAATGTTTCTCTTATTTGTATCCATATATTTAGGATGACGGTGTTTACTAGAACACCGTCATCCTAAATATATGGATACAAATAAGAGAAACATTAGGTCTTTACTAGAACAATGAGAAGCATGCTGATCTATGAAGACAAAAAAAAAAAAAAGAGAAGACATCACCGGCCTCCAATGCATCGATGACATTGACCCAATCTTATTGAAAGCTAATGAACAGCTCGTAGTCAAACTCACTAGTTTGCTACATTTACATGAAAGAACCATTAGGTCTTTACAGAACACCGTCATCCTAAATATATGGATACAAATAAGAGAAACATTAGGTCTTTACTAGAACAATGAGAAGCATGCTGATCTATGAAGACAAAAAAAAAAAAAAGAGAAGACATCACCGGCCTCCAATGCATCGATGACATTGACCCAATCTTATTGAAAGCTAATGAACAGCTCGTAGTCAAACTCACTAGTTTGCTACATTTACATGAAAGAACCATTAGTGTCTGCACTGTGCAAAAGAAATTATTGCACGCAATTATGATCTCCAAAATAATTAATTTCCTAAAGTATTGCTGTATCCATTTGCATTCCTAACTGCAGCCTGTTCCGCAACATCGCTTTGTTTCTTTCCAGTTTCAGTTGGTTTATTCCTTCCATGAAACCATTTTTAAGATAATCCATATAAAGAGCTCTGCTTTCTTTTTCAGTATAGAACTTTTCCTTTCTTATAATGTATTAGATATCCGAAAAACCTGGATGAATCAAAATCTGTATTAACATTTCAAATCATAAAAGATCAGCTTAAATCCAACTGATGTAACAATTTTTTATTCTAATTCATTCACTACTATAAGCTACAGACCACTGATGTCGTGTCATCAATCTGTCATCCTCATCCAGTCCCATAAATATGAAAGTGGTGCTCTACAGGGATAAATGGAAGTGCTGGGATGATATGGTCCACATCTCCTTAACTTGTCCTTCCATTATTTCCAGAGATTAACAAAACCTGCAAGTTTATTTGTTACCAAAAAAACTGAAGTTTTGATGAACTCAATATGTTCTCATCACCTACAGAGTGTCGGAGATTTTTATCATCGTTTAGTTGATTGGCATAGTTTAACAGTGATAAGATTGGAAACTAAACCCTGACTGATGGTTGATGCTAAATCTAAAACCTGATGCTGAACAAGAGAAAGCAACCATACAGAGATAACTAAAAAATGTGCTAGAAACTAAGGTAGTTAATATGGAACATTTATGTACCAAAAATCAATCTCATTGCTGAAGCCACAATTGTTGCTTTTATTAACCACGGCTGTTGACACGGAGCCTCTGTGGCAGCTCAACATAGAGATTTTAACAGAAATAACACCGATGAAGAAATTAAGGTCAGCAACTAGTTAAACAAAGAATATGAAAACGATACCTTGTATTGAGCAGTAAGAGATGAAGCGAGGGTAGGGGCTCCAGTTTTCCTCCTTGAGTCAATCATGGAATTTCCATTATCATCAGTAGAATCGATATGGAAACTACTGGATTCTCTGCCATCTTTTTTCTCCGTGACAATATAATCAGCAGCAACCTCTGGACGCTGAGCAACATGAAGCATCAATCAGTTTAGTCAAAATGTAACACTATCATGTAAAGAAGCTGGTAAGCGACACGAGTGAGAGGATGGGATCTTGGAATCATATCATACCTCAACGAATACGGCGAGTTGTGCCTTGGCCAGAAGCCGAGTAGAGAATCTCCTCGATGGGATGGGGTTCGCAAGAGGACCCGGTCTTTATAGGAAACACAAAAGTGAAAGAAGCAACAGTCAGATTTCAAAATCCTAATTTCGACTTTGCTGATCAAGGAATGGAGTAGCTCAACAAAAATGTTACCCGCCAACCAATCGATCGCCTTCGTTCAGGTCGACTCCTCCTTTTCTAGCTGCACCTCCTCCCTCTAACAGCCGCTTTGCGAATTTGTCCAGCGGTAGCACCTAGCGAGACGACAATAAGCGCAAGGATTCAAAAACCATAGAGAAGTGGGTGGGCGAATCGAGGGAAAAAGGACGCGATCTTGAATGAGATAACGATGAAAACCCGCATCAACCAAGGTCCCCGTGGCAGGGGAGGAGTCGCATTACAGGAAGAAGAGCAAGAAAGTAGAGCCAAGAAACGAAGAATTCTGAGGATGTGAGGGGTTTTTGATTCGGAACTCACCTGGACGAGGAGGAGGAGGAGGACGACGACGACGACGCCGACGACGAGGACGCGCCGCACGCCTTGGCGCCATCAGTCAGCTCTCTTCTCGCCTTCATGGAGAGGCTTCTCGCCCCGAAAGAGAAGAAGAGAAGAAGAACATGAACAAGAAGCAGCAAAGGAAGAATCGAGGGTTTCGCCCTTCTCTTCGTCGCCTTTCTTTCTCTGCTTAAAGCGTCGGGTTTCATCGATGGGGAGCACATTTTACAGGGCGTGAGAGGCGGTGAGCATACGGCTTCCAACGCCGCGGTAGTTTAACCCTGTGAGCCAACGAGACGAGATGAATAATAATAATAATTACTATTACTATTATTTAATATATTTTTAAAACTATTTTAATAATAACGATTTTAATGATAATAATTTTCATTCAAATTATGTAAATCTGACACAATAAGTCTGTCACATAAAATTATATTCAAACAATTTATTAACAACAATATATAATGATATATTGGATCAAACAATTGGAACGGGCGAGATAGTGGTTTCCTAAGACGCCTGGGATTTGTTTGAGAGCTTCCTCCATCTCCGGGTGAGAGAAGGAGTTGAATCCCAATATGGCAGTAGAAAACAATAATAATAATAATAATAATAATAGTTGAATTATTATTATTAATAATTTTGAAACAATAATTTGTAACCTAAAAGTATATTTAAACAATTTATTAACAATAACGTATTTAGGAGAAAAGTAAAATAAGCTGCCGTTCAAGACTAAAAAATCATTTTTATATATTTAAAAGGTTAAAAAATAGAAAACATAAACTATTATGAACAATTGTCAGAATTAAATCAAGCATGGACTTGGTTAAGTGTTGGGTCATTGGTTGAGCAAATGAGACAACTCATCCAAAACTTACTGCCGTTTCACCTTCAAAGTTCCATTATATGATCCATCTTTTACAGGCTATCCCTCATTTATACGTGTATGTTATTTCGTAAAGCTTCCCTATGGAAAAATGTTTGGGGCTCTATATCTCAGCCCCCATACTAAATTTTGAATATAAAAATATTTAAAATAACTAAGAACACCATCCTTTTGGAAAACCAGTGGAAGCTAATAGATGCTCGAGCTCAATTGAGACAGTATCAAGAAGCAGTACTTCACATGAAAGCATGGCTATAACATTCTTACAATAAATAAACACAACAAAAAGGTATGCAGGAGCACAAATTGAAATCAGTCGAGCATAGTATAACAACAAGTTTCATCCTGATGAGCCACAAAAAAATTTAAACAGCATTTGTGGTTTTAATAACAGAAAGGCTTTTGCTCCATCTTGCATTACCCAAACATAGCACAGCCCAGTCTCTGTTCAAACATATTGACCTTTTTCCGCAGAATACAGAGGATGAGCATATAATCCCCCTTCAAAATTATCAACTTTCCAGGAGAACGATCTAAATACTTGATGATAGCAACGGCTGCAGCTAATCCTGAAAAGAGATAATATGAGCAAAAACACAATTAACTAAATGGCAATAGTCCTCAGGAAAAGAAATGATAATTCTATCATTAGTTGTTTGGACGAAAATAGAAGGTAAACTTCTCGTGTGGGCTAAGATTATTAGTCTGCACTCCATCAGTTAGTCGTTATGGGAACGCAGAAAAAGCTCTGGAGAGTACAAAAAGTCTACCGAACCTGTTCAATTGGTTGAGCCTCTTCATTTTGCTCTTGATCTTGAGCTTCAGTTACTTCATTCTGATCATCTGTATCCATCCCATCAACTACTGCATCCCCTGAAGCAGTTGTTGCCTCCTTGCCCAAATTCATAAACTCTTCGGGAATTTGGCCCAACTTCAAAGCCTACATAAGAAAATCTCATTCAGTTCCACAAATGCATCAGGCCATCAAAGTTAGAGACAGCTTTCTGGTGATGAAAGCACCTTTTCAAGCCTTGCTACCTCCTCAAGAGTTTGTGAATTCACAATTGCAGCCTGCGCAGATGAAAATTATCCAATAAACAAATGAGAATATAATTACTTCTTCATGTTTATGATATGTGAATGCAAGTCCTCTGTATAGTATAATAAGAAGTTACATCTTACCACCAATGAATGGTTAAAACCAAACCACATTATAATACAGTACTAAACAATATATATCCAAGTAGGTAAAACTCAAATAAAAACATTCTATGCTCAAACAACAATAAAGAAAAAATACCTTAATAGCAGTAATTTGTTCCAGAGTGGGGGCAACTTTAGGAGGAGCTTGCTCTACTTTTGAAGTGTCCGGTACATCTGGAGCCTCAGCTGGAGTAAATGTCTTTGTAGGCACTTTCTTTGCCTCTTCTTCTGCTTCTTTGGATGCAAATAATCTTTCTGCTTCGGTCCTCTCCTAATAATATAAGCATCACCATACAAAATCACATAAGAAAAATATATCTCTTAGAGAAAATAGAAGGCAATTCTCCACAAAACTCTACAGGAGGCTTCATGCACAGTTTCTGGAAACCAAAACTTCATTTATTTGTTCTTTTACTTGAACTTAGGAAATCATCACATTTCTTTAAACAAGCGATATTGCCTTTAAACCCCACTTTACTACCCTCACATTACATATGGAATATTGTAACTTATAGGCCAGTGTTAGAACATGAAATAAAATTACATAATTAAATGAATTTTTCATATATAAAATGCTGAATTTCACTTCATTCATTATCATGATAAATATAGCAATATGAAGATTTTTAAATAGTCTTTGAAGATATTGCAAGATCTTATTTGTCAAAACCTGAATTTATTATTAACTTTCAATATACCCTCACATTTTGGTATTACAACTTGGAAAGAAGAAAAGGACATTTCAGTATTATGTAAACTATGACTTTTCACATAATTTGCTATTACTATCTATATTGAACATTCATCATTCTTACTCTTATTATTCATTTAGAAAAAAAAAGAATAAATTAATTAAAGTTATGTTGTCGTTCATTGTAAATGAATAAACCTTTTCTAGATATTACAGATGCTTTTAAGTTGATCATTTTATTCGTACATTGATAATAAAATTTGTTTTTCATTCCTTTTACTTTATATGATTTCAATAGTTTAGAACTTCATAATTTAAACTAACTAAAATTTTCCAATTAAAATTAACAACTCCAGAATTTATACCAATTAAAAATTTTCAAATAAAATTGTCAGAAATTATGGCATTATGTAACATTGTACATATTATTGGATACAAATATGCATACTTAAAAATGATGAGATAAATGCCATGGAACCATAGAAGTTTAACACACTTAAAAATGATTACAATAGCAGTTTCTATCTCTAACAAACATGGACAAACCTATGAAAGTAAAACATGAAAACTTTATGAAAAATTTTTAATGGGACTTTGGTATTAGTGTATTCATTCCTAAAGTAGCATAAATATGGTATACATGTAAAGATTTAAGAGGGAAATCAGTATAAAATATCCATCTCTGCAGAGATGATTCACACCAATGAACCAGAATAATGAAAACTTTGAATGAATTAGTGTCAGTTAAAAAAATATATAAATCAACTATTAACATAAACCAAGGATTCAATCCTATGTTTCCTTTGTCTGCAAAATAAACATGACAGTTACAGGGATGTGGAAGGAAAAATGATGGTTAACAAATCCAAACCAACTATAACTTTAATTATGAACTCAATCCTGTGTTCCCTTTGTCCATGAAGGGTTCAGAGTTGAGAGAACAAAGAAAAGTTTTTAAAAGCCCAACATTAAATGAGAAAGAATGCATAACTGCATAAATTGTCTACCAAAGAAGAGTACCAAAATTGGATAAGACATCGATGCATTTTCATTTTTTGAAAAATACATTATAATAAAAAAAGAACATTCGGAAAAGTGCAAATGATGTAGAATCGGACTAACCTTTTGTTTCACTTTCCTGAAATCAAGCAATCTCAAATTTTTTAGTTTGTAAATCACATAAAATCGATAATTTGGTTTCTTTGTAATATTATTATCCAGTAAGCTAAGAAATTGCAGCTTAGGAAGAGATGCAAGGGGATCGATCTCCATTAAGTTCACCAGACGGTTGTTCGTGAGGATCAAAGTGTGCAACTTCGGTACAAACTCTGCAAAACATATCAAACAATGATTTATTAGAACATAGGAACTGCTAATCAACTAGCAGGTAATTTATTTGGTCCCTAGTGTTCCAACCTCCAATGTTTGGATTGATACGAGTAATTCTGTTATTGTTGATCAACAAAGTGCCAAGACGATTTAAGTAAGGAAAGTTTTCAAGCTTCACAATCTCATTATCAGATAGATCGATGGTGTCAAATTGGTCCTGCAAAAGGCAAAATAAGTAAGGTAAATATACATCATAAAATAAGCATAGAGATTTTATTTTGTAACATAAGGTTCTTACAAATTTCAAATCGACCAGTTGATAATACTGACAAAGCAATGTCTAAAGTGAAAAGGGAAAAGGAACACAAATGACAAAACAAACTTCAGGGACCTCCAATCTGCAGTCAGATGAATAAACAGACTACACGCAGTCCAAAAGTTTGCCTTATCTTTTAACAAAAAGAAAAACAAATATGTATGTATGTGTGTGTGTGTGTGTGTTAATTGAGGTAGAAATTTGCCATACAACACTAGTTCATAAACAAAGTTCATGCAAATTGGAAGATAATCAATTGTATAACCTTGTTCAACCAAATTAGAAGGCCCAAGAAATTAATTCCAAGCTTAAATGTTATATGACATGTTTATTCAGAATCCCAAGGAAAATAACTTAAAACAGATATCAAGTATACCTACACTCTACCAGTTAAAGAATAACCAATATGATTCCACAAAATAAATTAATTATGTTAATATAATTTCAGCATAAACAGATTATGTTTATTGAGAAAAAAAACAGAGAAAAATAGAAAATAGAGACTCATGAACCTTCCATTTTCTTCACAAGAAACGATGCTGTCTTCTCATTTCACCTGCCCATTATTTCCAAGTGACATCTGCTGGATTCATTACCCTTAATTGAAATCTAAATGAAACGTAGTTGTCAAACTTCGAAAAAGGATTGACAGAAAGATGATCCAATGGACGAAGCTGCCTGCAATATGGCTCTAGGGAGGATCAATATAATCAAGTCCATCTTTTTAAAACCTCATACTCTCATTAGCTTGAGAGACATAGATTGCACCTTCATTTGAAAACAATATCATTACTCAATCTTGAAGCAAGTGACAACCTAGCCCCATGAACACTTCAAAATCATATTAGATCAAGGGCACTACCACTTTCAAATGATATTGACATGCTCTTTGTTTCTTTAAAATCTATTTCACACATTGAACATGCTCTACAAATGGATCCTCAGAAAAACATTCCATTTGGATGCATTAACATTGTCTTTGATATAATTCACATATATGAGCCCTTATGATCTTCCACAGATGACTGCATCAGCGTCTTCCTAAAAAATGTATTACCACCTAACCCATTTTCTGAAACTTTCTGAGGACAGGAGAGAAGGAACCATATGAATAGAGTGAAAGATCCCTAGGATTTAGTTATCGCATAAGGATTATATGAGCATTTAGTTGACTATAAGCCAAGGATTTATATCTCAATCACATACCGATTTTAGTAACCAATAGGGTTATCAGTGCTTGGTTGGATCGGTAATCAATCGAGATTCAAATTATGGATTATGCAGCTTATTATAATAAAATTTTCAAGTTGCTACCCCGAGCACAAAAAAATTATAGGTTCGAAGTTACAATACAGAGGTATATTACAACCCTACCCTTGCGTCACTTTCTTAATTCTCGTCTTTAGCCACATAGAACATAGTTTCATATACTCGCTAGTATCACCATCCTTTAATCTGCACAGACCAGTTTACAAAGAACAAACTAGATATTTTCCTAGTCCAAGAAAGACCCTTAAATAATATAGACAACATTTAACCTAACAAAAAACATTTTAGACACTATAATACGTAAATCCCAACAATGACTACAAAAAGGAACCCCGATTTTCATCCTACTTAAATAAGACCCAAAAATCAATCCTAAAAATACAAAACATAATCATCATAGTAAACTTTAAAAAATCTTAAATTGAAAATAAGAAACAGATCTCAAGACCAGTCAAAAAAACTTAATTTAACGGCTAGTTCACTCAAACTAAATTTCTTAAACTTTATATGAAATTGCTTGAACTGAGATGCTAAGTTTAACAAATAAAGAATATGGATCACTCCCAGACTAGTGCTAAGACTATTAGAAAGCAAAAGCAGAATTGATGCTGCTGAAAAATATATAAAAGCAGCCACATGAATAGTACAAGAAACAAAGGTTTTTAATGGAAAAATAAGAACATAAAGAATGAAAGAAATGGCTTATTAGTCATTGAAAAGAGTTCTAATTAGCTTAGACACGGATCAACTGATACCAAGGAAAAAAAAAGTTGTGACGAAGAACAGCAGATTTAATTTTTTGTTAACAGATCAACACAGAGCTTAAGATTTAAAGAAGAGAAGAGGGAAAACAGCAATATACATGAAGAAAGGTAAATAGATGAAGCAACAGATGTAGAGGCAAAAAGTGAAAGAAAACAATAAAAATACCTGTGGTCATATTTCATGGATTCACTAAAAAAAACATGTCAAATGATTCTCAATCTTGGCCATAACCTCCCCAGACAACTGATCCAGGAACCATTTATTGGAGAATTTAAACACTATTTCAAAGAACAAGCATTGTGGATGCTGTCATTCACCTTTTGATATCAACCACATACATACTCTTGAATCTTTGTCTACCTGGCTTTCAGAAAGGAAACAAACTCCTAAATAGTAGACATATAATCCTGCAAAAAATCTGTGACAAGGAAATGACCTCCTGTGGAATCCACTAATTTAACCTGAATAGCCTCCAAGATCTAACCAATCATCCTAGCCAATAGGCATTGCCTTTGAGATTCCAACTAACAACTCTAGAAATTCCTATGTCCGCCTACACACACACTGAACAAAATATCATTCGTCGACTTTGCATTGCCAGTTTTGTCACACCAAAGCTGGATATAATCATGATAGGTCATCAAAAGAATCTCAGGAAGTCACCAAAGCACAAAGGCAAGGATCTTTTCTAATTATGCCAATTCACCTAACAATATTCAAGGAGGCTTAGTACATTAAAGCAAACAGACTTTGTCAGTCAGTAACTTCAATCTCCCAAGCCGACAACAATGTGATCCTTTAAGACTCACGTAGCAGCAATTATACTGTTGATAAAGGTATTGTCTGTATAAGCAACATGAAGAAACAAAACTCAAACCAGGGAACAATAACATCCATTCTATCTTGAGAGATATAAGGTCAATAACTCCAGAAATGCATGTCAGGAGAAGCTGTCGACCACTAATGACTAACATATGACTTCCAAGAACTGGTTCAAGGTAGATTCTGATAACACAGTCGAGTAACAGCATCATGTGGAACAAGAGAGAGAGAGAGAGAAAAAAAAGGAGTCGAATCTGACTCACCTCGGTGGCGCCCAAGTTCTCCATGACCGCAATCTTGTTACCTGAAACCTCGATTAGCAGCACCAGGATTAAACTCGCAAGCAGTAGTTGCTCATACCAAATGCATGTGAGAAACCCTAACCCTAGAAAATATGGGGCACGGACTGGACAGGAGGGAGAAAGCTGCTTACCGCGGAGGTCAAGCTCGCGCTCTTTGATGGCGTTGAAGAAGTGAGGGCTCTTCCATATCAAGTCCGCTGTTAGCCTCACCATCGTCCCTGCGCTGCTAAAACCCTGGTTCCGTCCGCGGAGCACTACTATATTCTGCTTTCTGTGGACAACCAAGCGAACGGGCGGCAGAAAAAAACTCCATTCCCGATTTCACATTGATGGAATCCGATCTCGTTAACCCAACCGGCTGGAATGAGATGTGACCGAGTCCAATCCAGTTGCAGACATGGATCAGACATAAACCAGTGTCGAACCAGATAAGATCAAAATTATTTGTTATTTTTTAATCATATTATTTGTTATTTTTCTCTAATTTCTTATATAAATTGGTATTTCTAATCCCAAAAAGCCATCAAATAAGTCTTGATCTCGTGTGGCGTATAATATGGCAATTCATCACTGGGATAGAATTTTGGATTCATATGATATGGGCGAATTTATATTTTTCTGTTATCATTTATATTTTTTATATAAAATAAATAGTGAAAACAGGATTTATCCCAAAGCATTACAATGATGTGATAAATTATTTACTAGCTAAAATATATAATATCTTCAAAAATATATCGGATATTTGATGATAGGGTTTGATATGTAACCACAATGTCAATATTTAATATGTAAAAATAAATTATACAAGGATGATAAAATTAATATTTTAAGTGTAACGATTTATGAATAAGGTTTTAAATCCTCAATATTTAGCAATGAGTCTTACACATTATCATTCGATAAATATTTAAGATGTAAAATGTGTTATATGAGATTTCAACCCGTTAACATTTAGTAGATAGTTTTAATGTATCACAATAGTACTCATGTTTTAGGTATAAAAAGATGTTGGATTAGATTTCAAACCCTATAAGTATACGTGGTACATAATTGTTCTATTAATATCCTAAGTATAAAAAATATCAAATAGAATTTTAAATTATTAATTTTAATAAATGGGTCTGGTACACCAGATTAATATTTTGAACTTTCAACATTTTATAAGTGAATATTGTCCTCTTTTTTTTTTACTCTATTCATTTTTTAATATTATCAAAACATAAACATATATTAATAATTTATATAATGATGAAACCCTAATTTCAAAGATTTTCTCACATCCTCTCTTTATCTAAGACTAAAATACAACATATATATATACATATATATACATACATATATATATATACATACATATATATATATATACATACATATATATAATATATATATACATATATATATAATATATAGACATACATATATATATATATGTATACATATATATATGATATATACATGTATATATATATGTATATATATATATATAATATGGAGTCACTTAAAACTCAATTACGGTGCATTAATCACTAATAGCTGTCATTTGCAGGTGCAGATACTTAATTTCTTTATTTAACCCAAAAAATGACCCGGTTTCTCCGATGGGACCCATCGGACCCACAATATCTCCCGAATCAGCACACATGTAGCTGAGACGTGTACGGTCCAAGATATTTGCATCTTGGATGCCCGTTAACCCTGATTTCATCGTAATCCCAATTGCGAGGAGAGAGCATGTGAGACACGTGGGAACAATACAGAGGATAGCTGTTGCAAACACGAATTCGTCACCCGTTTTGTACCCGGTTGTTATTAGAAGCAAGACGGCTCCAAGGTTCTTAAAGACAGGTATAGGACTGGGTATTCATAAACGGG